>JAQGAO010000836.1:0-29038 GCA_034697705.1 Ommatoiulus sabulosus | reverse complement strand
AACATTGATCAAGGGTTATTGACGATTTTCAAGAAAAATTGGTCACGCATTTAAATGAAACGCGATTTCTGTATTTTACATTTGATTTACCGGCAGTACTGGTTACCGGATATTAAAGGAATGGGCGGATCTAACGATGTCTAAGCACCGCCCCTTCAGAGAACATGGCGTTATTTAGGTTGTGTACGTTGAGAAAGTAAGATGAGGTAATTTTTTCATAATAATAATATAAACAAAAACTAGGCAAAGCCAGGGGCTTGAAGCCGTGCTTGCTGTTAACTTATTTGGAAATGGTGATGGTAATGATTAAAGTATGATGAGATGGCATATTCATGTTGTGGATTATGAAATAGTTTGGCGGCTAGTCCTACTTTCGATCGCCAGTGATTACATGTGGCCATGCCCATTCGGGGATCATAGATTTGGTAGGACTTGCATGCGCTTCTGTATATTCTCCGACATTGTTTAGATTGGCCTCAACCTTTTACCTTATTTACCCTGTTTATATTTGGAACAGTTGCAATTTAGATTAAATATTGTGCAGGTGGTGCGCATGGGTCGTTTGACAAGAGAATGTTCTTCCCTTATATTTCCAGTACATGTACATGTATATGTTGGGTATATATCTCTAGAGCTCATATATTTCTGTCTAATTTCTGTCAAGGAAAAAAAATATCGAAAAACAAGGACTAGCGCGCTGCATCATGATCATGTAACTTTCTATTACGAAGTAAATATTACGTTGAACGTGTATTTTTCGTTATATTTGTGCAGAATCGCGACTTTGAACCAGAGGCAGAATTTATAAACACAAAAATGCAGCGTACGTATTACATATTTTCATTTATGGGTGCTTGCTGCAATTAATGTAGGTGACAATTAAATCACCCATCTGTTTGAATGTTTTATTTTTAAAGGAAATCCTTTAAGTGGATTGTTGTGCCAGTACATGGATAGTGACGATGAAGAAGGGGAGAGCAGTACATGTATGCGCATTTTGAACTGAATTAATGCTTGTGCGGGTGCACCCTCCTCCTGAAGGAGATAGTGAGTGTAGGGGGCGAAGTCCCCTCGAGGGGGGGGGTCCCCTTAGTGGGGCAACAATGCCCCTGATTAGATGAGAAATACATCGAATTATCACAAGTACATGGTCAGGGGGTCGAATGGTAGCCTGGGCCAAAACGTAGTGTACCCAATAATTCTACCTCGATTGTAATGATTATATGCAAGTATTGACTTTTATGAACATTTCTCTGTAGTATCACAAAATGTCGGAAATAGTGATCAGAATGCCATCATGAGTAATGAAGTTGATGATTTCTTAAAGGTATGTATTGCATGAATCATTAAGGTGTGAAATAGTAACATTTACTGCATGTTAGATATTCCCATATTATCTTTAAGTGTCTTTCCAAATTATTAAAGTTCATGTTTTTATAAAAAAAATGTTTGGGCAGTTCGAGGCTCTGTTGTTCAAGTTTTATTCAAAGCCTTAATTGGAATAAGGAAAATAAAATGTGATATTTTCGCAGGAAATTGATGCCATTACCCCTGCAACTGGATTAGCACCTGTAGGAAATAACAATGGCATGACCAGCAATTTGATGCCACCAGATTCATCATTGCAAAGTTCAAAATTAAATTTGGTCAAGTCAGCCTCAGGAGAAACTAACCAGAGTTTATCTAGTTGCCCCTGGCAAGAATGTTATGACCAAAGTTCAGGCTATGCTTATTACTGGCATGTTCACACCAATGAGGTTACCTGGCAATGTCCAGATGATTATAAATTATATAAGGAAACTGTAGGACAGCTACAGAAGACAACACCAGCTCAACCAGTTGGACCTCCATCTCAACACGTGACCAATGGAACATTTCCTAGCAATCTCCTGTCCAAACCTGTGGATTTAAGCAAGAATGCTATTATAATATCTAAGTCCACAGAAGGGTAATGTCATATATATACAAGCAAAACATAACTACATTACCAGTGTTGTACAAATATCCCGTTTCCCTTCCAATTTAGTAAAATAATCCCCATTACAAGTTATGGCGGTGATACGTCATCTGATGAGGATGGGGATGATGTTGCTAGCAGTAGTGCTGCAATTGCGGAAACTGAAAACATGGCCACAAAATTCTCCGTTGATTCTTCACTCCCAGGAACTGATGAAGTCATGCCTGTTGTTGATGCTGAGACATCCTCGATTAACACTGTATTTTATGGCCCAGTCCTTCCTTCTCAAGCTTCGTCATTGCCACCTTCAAGGTAAATATATGAAATGCTAGAAATGAGTTGAAAACTAGTAGGTTAATTTAAAAGTTTTCTAATCGTTCCAGTTAAATTTCTCATTGCAGATCAGATCTAGACTTGGCGGAAATCAGTATTGACAAGCTTCAGACATCTTCTCCGAGTAGTAGCACTACGGATCAAGTATATTTTATTAAAAACATATTCATTTGTTTGTTAAATTGGTTAATCCATCGCATTCTTAGGAATGTGGATTTCTATTCATTTTCACCAATTTTATGTTGTACATTATTGCAAATATATTTTTTTGTAGGATGTCATTGAGGTAACCCAGAGTATTGCTCCAAAATCACCATCAAAGGTCCCCAAAACATGGGTTTTAAGCGCTCATGCAGAAATCTCGCAGTCATTCGATCAGGAAGTTGAAAAGCTGCCTGAACCAGATTCAACTACAGCTCGTTATGGGAAAAAAGTTATAACTAAGGAACAAACAAAGCCACATTCTAATGAAGAAAGCCACGTTGAATCTTGTCCGTTACTGCTAGTAAGTCTGATGATTTATCCTGACCTACTGTGATAAAAGTATTCATGCTTTGTCATGTAACTAATATAGTTCAGTTGCGGGGTATATTTAATAATGTTGTGAGAATTTAATGGAGAGTTCAATGAGCCTCGACAAATTTCTCTGGAACAAAATGACATAATGGTTAAATCATTCCAAACATTCGGGGGCTAATACTGCTTATTAAATTTACAATACTGAGTAATCCCTGGTTTTGCTTAATTTTTGTAATATGTTGCTCCCATAATCATGCTTAAAGTATTTTTTTAATGAACAGAAATCTTTGGAAAATAATGTGGGACAAACTTTAAACCTAGAAGAAACAGGTTCTTCAACATGCATGGCATCATGGACTGGAAAACAAGAATTCAATCTTCATTATAATCCAGATAATACAGGAAATGACAATCCATTTCATCCAGGATTTGGATTCAACGATAGGTGCACCTCACCGTCTTGTTCTAAACAAAAAAAGCAAGCAGGATTCCAGTTGGGAACATCAGTTCCCATTCCTTTTGTCCGAGCCACAGAACCATTAGACTTAAATGAGGTTAATAGAAAGAACGTGCTTGAATACGAGTCAAAACTGCTTATTAGAAAAAAGAACGAGGATTCTCTGGAAGATATAGAGGACATTGAAAGAGAGTTGGACATGGCTTTGGAAAGAAAAGCAGTATGTTCTTTTATCATTTCACGTTTGTAGTTGCATAATGTTGCCTTGTGTTTGGAATCTTAACACAATCATTTAATTGCAGGGAGTAACTTCTCCTTCTGTCTCAACAAGGGAAATACCAGTACAGAAACGTGGAATTGATCCAGTTTCTGATAGGTTGAAATCGTCCAACAAACGCTTGAAAACTTCGGACGGCTATGGTTTGTTGAAGTTTACTTTGTGGTACTTACCAGGCTCTGGACCGGTTTGTCGTTCATAAACTAAATATATTTTTCAGGTATTAGACCTACTGATAATGCTGCGTCAGAAGTAGATGATAAGGCAGTAGAGGTATGCAACATTTTCAGAAATATTTTGGAAGTTTTATCACAAATAGAATCTCAATTTTTGTCATTTGAAAAAAATGACATTTGTCATTTTGTCATTTTTGTCAATTTTTCTATTTTAGCTGACTATTGAAGACCAATTAACGACGATTTTTGAAAAATTGAATCATTTTGGTTTAGCTGGAACAGCACTATCTCAACTTCAAACAATATTAGCAGAAACTTCGGTATGAAAATATGGGGTTGCTTAATTTAACATCTTTTACATTTCTAAAGGAGTGATGAACATTTTTTTTTTGAATTATAGACAAGAATGACGGACTGGAAGCAAGGTGCATTATCAGAAGATTATTTCAGACAGCAGTTAAAAGTTGCCGATGATAAATTGTTGTCATATGAGACTTCAGTTCTACCTCAGGGTTGGACCTGTCTTTGGGATAGGTTCGTTTTCGTCACTGCTTATCTTTACAATTCACTGATTTTCTCAGCATTTCTGTTCTCCCTTCTTACATTGTCATTGGAACCATGTATAGTTGAATGACATGTAGCAATTGTCCTAGCTAAATTTCACCGTTTATTCAATCAAGAGATCTTTTTTTCTTATGAGTAGCTAGTATTGCTATTGGGCTAATACACCAAGGGGCTGCATCCCCATTTTTGGTGTGGAAACTCATCTTACAAATTTCTGATTGACGTAATTTTGAGTAATGAGTTCGTCCAAGGTGATTTGCTTCATCGACGTAACCCATTTGCCCTGTTTTCTGGGAAATTTTAATGAATCCACTTTATTTTGAAAAAAATATACATGTATTAGCTTTGTGCCAGTGTAAATACTACTTTTAATGATAATTTTTGCATTGTGAAAATGATGTTTAATATAACATATTTACTCGCCTCGGTATGCTGGTAAGTATACGATGCTCGTAATATTCATGTATTCTGCTAACGGTAACCTTTAACAGCGAGGCTCCTATATTGTCAGAGCCGCTGTGATTATGACAGTTGCATTTTGGAAAGGTTTGTTCGAATTTGTCTTGAAACACTTTAGACTGGATAAATTGAACTTCCATAGTTGACGAGACTACGAAGAAACCAACATTGAAGATTAGGAAGAAAAATGGCCATGTGGTGAGATTACAATTACCAAATGATCTGATTCATTTGGTAATCTCTTTATTTTGAATTTATCCAATTATTAGCACATTATTGATATTTAGTCAAAGTTAATCAGGTATGATACAACTATAAAAAGGATTTTTCTTTTTGCACAAAATGAACTGCCAGTAATGCGTAAAATGTACCTTAGTTGTTGGTTTATCTGTGTAAAATGATTGACTGCATTTCATCGTGAAAGTTTTGTTATTTCAGGTTGTACACATTCTGTGACCCGCGCCTTCTCCTGATGCTTAACTGAATAAAAGTGAAAATACATTATTAATGTGCATTTGTGCCATTTTTACCTTATTTCAGCCAATTTATCGAAGTTTCAATGAAATTGGTAGATGTGGGAAACTTTCCAGAACTATTCTCTTTTTTTATAGCAACTGCTGCTCGTCTTCCCCCTTTTAATTTGTAATTTATCCGGGGTTTTGTTTTCTTCTTGTTTTACTTCGCGGATCTAGATCGCAGAAGAAGTATTTGTACGCTGATAATGCATCTGGCCAAACTCAGTGGGTTGTTCCTACAACTTCTGCATCAGTCGCGAGTGAACCTGCTTCAACATTACGGATTGGTGCGGGATCCCCTATAAGCAGTACCGCTATTGATATTGGCGGCTCTAGTTCATCGTCGACAGTGTCCTCTACCTCACACAGTATGGCATTATACTTAATCCTTCTGTTTTTTGGGGAATGGAAATTTATCGAGTTTTAACCGTTTCACAAAATGCAATTGTATTTTCAGAGATCTCACAAGATATTGGAATCCCATCAACGTCTGCCAGCAGTGATGTTTCCCATCCTCCGTTGCCCCCTGCATCTCCTCCAGTACCTCTCCCTCCCCTGCCACCTTCTCCACCGCCTCCACTTCCATCTTCACCACCACCACCACTACCAGATAGTCCCCCTCCACTACCTCCTGATAGCACAGAAAAGGGCGACAAAGATGTTGATAGTGTTTTGCAGTCACAAAACCAATTCCCAGCTCCTTTGCCAATTCTTGGTAAGTTTTAAGCCAACATTGAAATATTTGTAATGCAAGTTTTATCTTAAATATTAAAAATATCTGCAAAAATGTATTTTATCCCTAGAATATTTCTTTAGTTGGAAACTTCGAAATTAGGGTTTTGAAAGCATTATGATTGCTAGTTAAAAATCATTGTTAAATAATTGATCAATTTAAAAGAAATGTAAACGCATTTTCCAACAAAACCATATTTCAAATTTTGAATAATGAAAAATGACCGATTTTTTCTACTCAATATGGCCGATATTAATCTTTGAACCCAGAGCGCCGCATTTTATAACTGGGTGGGTATAGAAACATGCTAGGACTGGACATAGGCAGCATATTTATATTTCATAATTGCAATATTTGTAGGTGCTTCAATCTACCAGGGCTATGCTCCTGGGCTAATGTATGCACCTTCTGGGGCGCCTGCATTCGTGAATTATCCCACAGCAATGTCTTATTCGTATCCTGCCCCTATCCCTTCCGATGCTATGCAATCTGAACTTGATTCATTCTACTCCAACCTGGCCTCGAGTGAAAATGGAGGTGTTTCACTGCCTTTGGATCTAGCAGCTTCATCCACTCATGATAAATCTCCGAGTTATGATGCAGACATTGCTGTAAAATCTACTCCAGTTGCTGCACTAGTTGCCACCAGCGCCACACACGCTAAACGAAAAATTAAAAAGGTAATTGAATAATGTGGTCTTTGGTTGTTACTTTTATTGCAACTATATTTACTCAGATTGGCTTCCAGCGTTTATCTTAATTCATACATTTTTACATTTGTAGACCAAAATCGCCTCAGGGTTAGTAATGAAGAAGAAAAACATACCAACGCTGGTTGAGAAGTGGCAACGAATACAGCAGGAGCAACTTTCTGATGGAGAAGGCGGTCCATCTACTTCCAGTTAGGGTGCTGCACTTCTTTATGCAAGGATTTAAAAGTATCTGATTAATATCAAACTTATATTGCTTAAAATGTAAAAATAAAAATATGGTTTTCAAAATGCCTGTTTGATAAGCATAATTAAACCCATTTTTGAGGGTCATTTTTACGCCAACTTCGTTATCTTCATTATAAGGTTTATTTTAGATAATTGCAAACATTTCACTAAAAATATTTCAAAGTCCTGAATTAAAATATGCTTGTTGATAATTATGCAAAGGATGTACGTGGAATCTTGGCAAATTTTACTAAATAGTTAAAAAAAACATGTTAAAGGGAATATTTAATTAAAATTTTAATATTTTCAAGCATCTGGTTAAGTAATTCTTGAAACTAAAGTCCTGAGAGATTTACAAGTACCAACCATTAAAATAGTTTGGTAGTAGGCCATTTTTAAACAAAAATAGGAAATGTTTGTATGCAGTTTGACACAACCTTAGAAAATGGAGAGAGAAATTCAATGTTAACAAAGTACTCTTTTTAAAACGTCAATTTACAGACATCCAATAAATATGTACATATAGCGGGAAACCTAATTTTTTAAAAGGCATGTTTAGCATTGTATATTTGCAAATTTCTTTGTAAAACGTCGCCCACAACAAAATAGCATACCTCTTTATAATTTGTTTGTGTCTTTACAAACAAAATTCCTAAAAACTGAGTTTTCAATCTCCTTTGGTTATGCCAAAAAACTGAAGTATTAAATAATTAAAGTAGGAAGTAAATTGCTATACTCACAATTAAATGTTAAAATTAACAAAATTTCTCACAAATTTAAACATTAGGAAAGTTTAAGTTGATTTTCTTAAAAACCTTTGCACTGGAACGAAAATAGCAATTAAGTTTTTAAATTACCTATTCCTTCAATCTCTCAATAAATTTTAATTGGTAATGCCCTAGGGAAATATTTACAACAAAGAATAAAACGAGTACTAACATTTTTTTTAGATGATTCATTTGTGCTTTGTTGAAGCAAAGCGAACAGCCATACATGAACAGTTTCATAGGGAGTTAATGACAAACTACAACAATGTACCTTTTAAAAACTGGTGAAACATAAGGGTACTTTCACTACACGTTCTGCAGTTTACCCAAAGCAATTTTAAAAACTTAAATACTTCAGAAAAATTCTAACATTGCAGAAAGGTATAAATTAAGATATAAAAACATGGTTGTATTTTGATACTATAGCAAAAGAGATTTAATGTTAGCATTATTCACAGACAACAATTGTGCAAACTGATATCTCACACTGGCATTCACCAGATAAGTAGTTGCATTAAATTAATGCAGCAAAGGCATTCGAGTCCAATATTTGGTGCGCAATTTAAAATTGTGATAAAGTGAGCACATTTTAGAGTAAAAAACAATCTTAAGAAACAACGTACGTGTGCTGGAAGTTTCAAACGCAAAACTGAAGCACAATGATATATCACACTCGCACAATCTTCCGCCAGCCAATTTTATAATTACACCCTGGCACAATCCGTCCTGAAGATTAATTATGTACACCGACTGTACATTTTCAGAATATTTGAAGAGTGAAAAATCACTGCAAGGAAGCCTGAATTTTTTCCACCCATTCCTGAGCAGACAATGCATCACTAGCTAAGAAATTATAAGTCCTCCTTGTGGTTTTTAGCTAAAATTCAAAAAATACACATAGTATATAGACGAATTGAAAACATGGGCGTAACTTACAGAAAATTAGAAGAACACTTACATCAAAAAATGCTTTCTCATCCACACGTTTTGGAGCACCTTGCATTGGCAAGGCTGACATGACAGAAACAACATCTGCCAAATCAATATACCCTTTGCAATGTGAATCCTCCATCGCATCATAATATCTCATCTATTTCAAAAATGTTCCATGCAAGAAGTTAGTCTACGTTATAATGCTCATACTGAATTTAAATACTGACAGACCTACCTGGTGCTTGATAGAATCCAAAACAAACCATCTCTGCTTCCAACCTTTGAGTAGAGCTCCTCGTTTGTGTAAGTAGCCTTCATGTGTACGGTTTTCAGCCACATTGGAAGAAAACTGGTCATAATACTGACTAGTAGACTGAATTGTGCTCACACCTAATCGAATGTAAAAATTAGTTCATTGTTTTTTTTAGCATACAATTTGACAGAATCCTTACTATCCATTAAAATAATCTAAATAATAACAATAAAGTGAATCGTACATATACACCGGAACACTCAACTTTTTTTAAAAATAAATTCCAGAAAAAGAAGTTTATAATCTCATTATTGCACTTACTTGATGCTACTGAGGCTGCATCCACGCTCCCAGATTTGGTGAATGATGAAATTTGCCCATTATCGATCACAGATTTGTATTTTGTGCAATTTTTTGGCACAGATTCCATGCATTTCTCATGGCAATTAAATCCACAGTCAATACACCTCATACCTAATAAGAAATTCCTGCATTACCCACAATTGAAAAAAGCGATATAAACTCAGATTTGCTTAAATCAAGGATGGTTCACCAGTTCGAACAAGTCCCCAAAGAATCTGACTGCAGCAGTCGCAATATGTTGGCGTGGTGTACGTGTAACGTTCGAATCGATGAGGATGGGAGTATATGTGAGCTGAGGCTGCTTCTCCAACCATTTTTCCTTTTACTAGAATTTCTATCGTGGAACGCTTATGAATGGACCGGCCATGTGAACGAATCATTTGAGTTGTCAGGGATGCTTGGCGCTAAAATGGATAAGAATGACCAAATCTTATAACAAATAACAACATGGAAAAAAACTAAAATTTAGCAACGTTTAGACATATATTAGCATTCAGGTTTCTCTCAGAAAACATGCAACGAAAAAATATTTAGATCTCAAGAATAAGAATGAAAACACTTTTCAATGTAGCATTAAACGATTTATTGCAATTTAAAATCAATCTTATATAAAATATAAAAAGTTAGCTTGCACATGCATAATACTCATATTGAAGGGATGAAAATTTTGAATATGATGAAAACATTAAATAGCTATGATGAATACAATGTTACACTTTCTGAATTAGTAAAATTTTAGAAATTCTCGCAAAAGTGCCTCTTACAGTCAAGGAATCCACGTTTGGCAATTCCATCTTGTCCCATAGAACTTTCCATTTCTGTGGCAAATGTCCAAGTTCTGATTCCAAGTGGTGAATTTCCTGAAATTACATTTGAATTTGATTACAATAAATTACAAAAACTAATACGATAATTGCTAAAGATAGTTTTTACCTTCAAGAAATATGTGCAAGCATCTGGAATGATGGCAGACACGTTATCGTAACAATTATTTACAGGTCGACGGCCACTCGAGGAAGCCCTTGGAAGAAAATGGCATTCTAACAAATCGTCTAAATTGGTAGATGTCTCCAAATCATAAGATGGCCCACAAGCTAAATCTTCATGGAGATAATACTCCCAAATTTTCAGATTGGAGATATTGGAATATGGCCTCAACACCTTCATGAATTAAGAATGCAATTTGGTTAGAACTTGCCTATTAAAAACAAAAGAGTACTTTTAAAATGAAATTTACAATATTTTCCTGGTCAGGACAGTATAAGAAGTTGAAGAACACAGGGGATTTGGAGGCATATTTGTCAATATAATCCCACAACGATTGACCAACTTTAGGAGACATTCCAACTTCTTCATCAGTGTCTGTTGAATTATCATAATAACATTAATTTCAAAACAAAATCGTATAAACGGATTCAGAATTTTCCTATTCTTTATGCTTAAGTAAAACTTACTTGGATCTAAGTTTCTGTGCTTTCCTGTTCTTTCATCCAAAAGCCAACCAGCTTCCATTCGCTCAAATTCACTGTCCAGCATGAAAGTGCGGAAACGGCAGGAGACAGAATGGTAGGCCAAAAATTTCAAAAAATACTGGTTGAATTCAAATGACAATGGAAACTGTTGATGGATCTGAAACAGCATAATTAAATAATAAAAAAAGCATTAGGAAGATGTCAATTATAGATGAAGACACAAGTAAGCTGGAAGTCCATACTTATGTGTAATTGCAGAAAAAAAGAACTTTCACAAAATATGTATCACAATTACTTCAGTGCTCCTTATGTGAATATAAATGATAAGTTTAACTGTCTCGGCGGCTACATTCAAAATTGCTTTATCAAGTTGTTTCGGTCACATGATAAAATTTTATCAATGAGGCCCATGAATTCCAGCCTTGACCTCAGAGTTTCCCAATTTATTGTAATGCTATATTCTCGCTGATACTGTCTACTGACAAATCGGAAGGTCCTAAGCATTGGCAATTCATAGACAAAATCAGCTTTAGATTGTAGGTATTTCCATCAGCCAGCAGTATTCCAGATGATGGTGTAAGGCTGGTCGTGGCTGCTAAACTCTAGGCTTCCTCGCAACAGAACTTTATTTACCCCAGTAAAGAAAGGAGGGGAAGGGGCAAACGGGCCCAACAGGTACAAAATTACAAAATCTAGACAGGGTGCAATATGACTGGGGTATCTCTTCCTCACAATGGCAAACCAATGATTCATATCCAACTTCCTTAACATTTGCAGGACATTTTTTAAATTCTCACTGAACAAGATGCAGATTAACTACAGAAGTATTTTCTTAATATTGGCATATTATAGGTAGGAGAACGATTATGACTTACTTGGTGCACAGCATCAAGGAATTGCAAAAACACTGGTGCAAATCCACTGGCTTGAGTAGATGCTGTGTGGTTGCCACGGTGAGTAAATCGATGTCCAAATCCCAACCACTCCTTCTCAATTAATGTGCGGAAGCCCTCCATGGTACGATAGTATGGATCTAAGCAGACTTGTGCAATAGATATGATTTGTGTCGTGATATCCCATCCATCTTCCAAGCAAACAATAACGGATGATCCCTGAACATCGATTAAATCCACTGCAGCACCAGCAATTTGAAAAATGGTCTGCAACTGAGTCATCCATTCTGAATTTTCAACAGCTTTTAAAAAGCTATGTTCAGAATCATTTGATGTGGAACTGGGCACACATGCACGCATTAGTTTCTTGAAACTGGCTTTGATGTGACGGACTTCGTGGAAGTCCATCGGAATGAAATCACACATTGGGTAATATTCCGGTCGAATTCCCTTGAAAAACGAGTATGCCAGAATAAATATGATATTTATGACGAAATTTTCTAAATTTATATTCAAAATTGATTAAAATGTGAAAATAATATTATTATCAGTATTTGTCATAACAAACCGAGTTTAATTGGGCATGTATAAAACATATTTAACAAAACTTAATATCTACTAGTATTTGATTTTTGCATTTGATGCATTTGTTATCATGGAAATAGTATTACAATAGTTTACCTTTATTTGTGCCTTTTCACCAAATACATATACTGCTGCCTTACGGAAATTGTGTACAGAACTTTCTGTTCCAGAGTCAGTATCTGATAATCTTGCACTTCCTCGAAGTCCAGCATCAGATCCAAGACTAGAGTTTGAACCCTTCAGGCTTCCCCAGCGACCAAATTCTTGATTTGAAAGAGACACATAAGTTTGACGTGACATTTTGAGCATAGAAATAAAAGAAACGCACGTTAAATAACTATTTACGTTTAGTTGTTTTCCCTCCACTCGATCGTAACGTGCTCACAGCTTTAGTGAACGGGTTAAACCGGCGACTGGATTCGGGCGTTAAAGTTGAGAATCCTTCTCCTCCAACTCCCGAGGCTGCTAAGGCCAAAGAGTTTATGCTCAGAGAAGAATCATTCATGGAAGGCCACGCGCTTTGGCGGATGTTATGCATCGGTGTATGATGCACAATTTCGGATATGAGCTTTTCTTGTTCGATGGAAGCAGACGTTTCACTAGAAGCGCCTGAAAAGTATGACGTGTGCAATGAAAGCCCAATAACAGCTCATTTTTAAAACATTCGACTTGGATTTTATGAAAAAAAATTGTGAAATGATAATTAGAAAGTTAATAATATTAACGATAAAAACATAATTTAACACAATTTTGATTAGTCAACAATGTTCCATTCCAAACACTTGGCCGAAACATCATGAAATTTGAATGTGAACTACTTACTCGAGGATGACTGATGTCCTGTTAGCATCCCTATAACCCCTTTCCCATGAAATGAACTAGCACGCAGCAGTAAAGCTTTTGTATGCGGATGCCGCCAGGTGATGACAGGGAACCTTGCACACAAACGATAAGAATTAGACAACTAATGATCAATGCAAAATATAGGAAATGCTGTATAAGAGATATATGCCAATGATATCCAAGAGCAGTTTCACAAATTGCAAATCAGGGTTTGCAAAAACAAAATAAATAAACCAATTTAATAGGTTTACAATCTTGAAATGCGCATCGAAGTTCCAATATCAATACTGGCTTGATTTATCATTGCCTCTTACACCTTTCCAAATTAGTATCACAGGCTTTTTACCTGTTCTGGCGATGGCACCTGCACAATTTTTTCAAGCTATCATCAGACACGCTTTGTGGAACTGCCAAAAGAGCTGGATAACTATATATAATAAAATCCAAATGATCCACATTAATAGCTAATTTACAATAAACTTTTTCCTTTGCTAGTTTATCAGTCCTAAACTAAACATATCAAATGAAAAACAAACCTCTGGCAAACTGCATAAGATGAATTGACAGTTGTGATCCGAAACATTTCCATTTTATTTCGCTGCCCACTATTACTGGATGAACCCAACCCTAGTCTATGAAAGTCTCTGCAATAACTGCTCTCTGTCATTTTCTCTAAAGTTTTAGAATCTGCTGGAACTACAATAATGGCAGGTGGTTGCATCATAAGCACATCGCTTTCATCACCTACTGAAAATTATCCAATTTTAGCATATCATTCTTGAAAACACTGAATAAAAATAAAGTACATATACATTGATTTCAGGTAAAGCTCAATGGTTTTTAACAATTACTGAAGGCCCTCATGACTGTAAGCGACATACATTGAATGTAAGGAGCAAGGTCAGAGCATTTGCCTGGAAGCAACTTTAGAAAATCACAAAACCCAAAGTCAGGACAAGCAATCCAGGTCTCCTGAGTGCAAAGAAGAGCATTTTAATTACAACTCGCTAACTTTATACTCAGTATTTGAGGTAAAAAGCTTTTACTAAATAATGAAGATATGCTCTGGATTATCTTATTGCATTTTCAAGTTTGGAGTTGACGTTACATTTTGAGATAAGAAAATTATTTTGTAATCAATTTTTTATTTGACAAATTATAAACTGTACCAATAACTATTGCACTTTTAGCATTAAACGTCGTATTTAGGAACTTGTAGAAAATCAATTTTGTCAATTCTATGACTAGCATTGACCATGTACTTGAATTTATTATTTTTAAAACGAAAAATCAATACCCTTATTTTCGCCTGATGGGAGATTAATCCAAAGCAGCAGGAAAAAAAGCACGTGTAAAATACAAAACTGAAACGTCATTCGATGGATGACTACAACCGAGAAATTCTTACTTGAAATATCGTCATCAAACATAGAGATTGGACGTCCTAAATGAGACAAATCCGGACCCAAGCCTTGACCAGGAGTAAATGCTCGGCCAGGTGTCGTCATACTTTTGGATTGCATGGAAGCTAATGAGTATTTTTGCTTTCGTGAATCTGGTTTTTGACGCAGTCCAGCTCTTACAGCTGTCTTGAGAAACGTTTTCTTTGCAAATTGCCTAGAAACACAAAATTTAAAAAAAACATTAAAGAGTCCTGATGATTGGAATGCAAATTTGAAAGGAATTTAGTTGCTTGATTAATTACCTTAGTGTGGCATTCTTTTCTTTCTGTTTTTGCAAAGGAGTATGCGGAGAAACGTCTTGACCAGCAAAGGCAAAAAGATTAAAGATTGTAGGTGGGTTACGAACTCGGTGAATGAGCTTACGAAATGCTTCAACGTTCTCGGACGTTACTTCTTCGTCAAATCCGACTTTAATAAGCTGGAAGAAATAGGATTATATAATAGACTAAAGCATTCAATACTCAATTCCTTTGCCATCACGGTACATTTATTCACCTGGAATGTGTTGGAACGCAACTGCAGACCTTCCTGTAGATACTGATCCAAATAAGTTACATACTGACTGTTGATACGTTTCTCTTTGGTTAAAGAAGCCACGGGGAAAGATCTAATGACAGGCAGCTCACTAGCTGTAGAAAAAGTAGTAATTTAAATACGCAGACATTCAAGATATTTTGGCTTACAAAATGTATTTTTTTTTTTAGCAAATACTCACCATAGGAGTCGCAAGGAGTTCCCTTAAAAATGATCCTGTAGTTTGTGAGAAAAATGGCCCCTTCTGCAGGTAGGAAAGCAGGGCCACCTACTAATCCTCCAACTCCTTCTTCTCTTCCATCAGGTATAAGATATACCCGAAGTCCATCAAGTATCAACTCCTCACCGGACAATAATCCAGGACCATGAATCTTTGGCTAAAAAACGGTACCATAAATATAACAGTGTAAGTATGTCTGATAAAATAATCTCAAGATATTGTTCTAATTTATATTTTGGTAAATTAGAACACTTCCCCATAACATTAAAACAAAAAGGTGATATACATTTTCATTTTAGTGATGCTACCATAAAGGCTAGAACACATGTGGATGTAATGGACCATAACTTCACTCAGAATTCAAATCATAAATCAAGATTTAGAAAACCACCTTTTCCCCATTCAATGTACTGTGCGGCATTACTTTTCCCCCCATTAAATGCAACATTTTTCTTCGGAATTTATTTTGTGTTCAAAGTTCCAAGCTAATCTTTTCAGAAAATGTCTGAATTATATTTAATTTATATTGGTAAAACTTTCATTGCATACAGATATGTATTGATTGAGTTATTGAGAAAATGTAAGGTGTTGCAATACTTCTTTCCCTTACTTTAACTACCGTAGGAAATTCGTAACTTGTATATGTAGATTTAAAGTTTTTTTTCATAAAATTGATGGGTGTAAAATTTAAAAATGATAAATTCACAATTCAGTTACTTATCTTCGTTAAATGTTAAAAAAAATTCTATTGAAAAATATTCCCATATAGAAAGTATAGCCAGTAGATATTAAGGCAACAATAAAGGTGGTGTGAAAGATATTGAGAAGTTTTTTTTAAGCATACAGTATATCAATAAACTGCAGATATCCAAAGCAGTTCTGTGGGTCACTAGAAGGGTGGATCACGTGTTAGAAAAGCAAGAAAACGGAGTTACAGATAAGAACATTTTGTAAATACTTTTTTGATAAGATTCAAATGCCAAAACCAATCACCAAAGACCAAGGTCATTTACTTATAACGGTGATTTTTAACCTGCTTGATTCGCTAGAAAAAAATGCCAATTGATGGGGAATGATAGAAAATTCAAGCAATCTAGTGCAAAATATCAATTAATCCACTGCAACATTGAAGAAACAGAAGAGTGAATTTAGAGTGAGTTGGAAAATCTTGTTCAAAGAAAAACTTAGTAACAATAACTATACCATATCTCAAGGTCAAACGAATACTCCAAAGCAATTTCTACTAATGCTACATGTAGCTACATTAGCTGTAACGTCATATTTGAAATAATTCGAACCATAATCTCTATTATGGTAATTATCAATATCAACCAAAAGCAATTATCATAGAAGTTGACTTAAACTTTGGGCATTATACATGTGTATGTAATGTACTGTACTCGGTTAGTAAAGGGCGAAGTTCAAGATCCCATGAATCCTGTCAAAGACAAAAGTGTGTTAACAGGCCTTACACATTTGATCCCTAATGTTATGGGAAAGAGGTAAATAAATTTGAATGTAAAAGTTAATAGCATAAATGTTTATAGTAAGATGTTGTAGTGTTGCATCCCTGGATTAACGTTGTTCATGAAATCTTATCTTTTTCCACCAGGTGATAATGAAAATCACTCATTCTTTACTGTCATACAAATATTTTGGATGATTATTTGATTCATTCACAGCAATGGGCGAGGTAATGTATGAAAAGATCTAGCAAATATCCCATAGTTTTTTATAACTGATAAATTTCTTGTTTTTTTTCGTACAGTTGTGGCTAACTTCATAGCACATTAATTTTATAGATCGGAAAGAGATGTGGATTTGGTAATTGTGATGTACTACTGTACGATCACATTCTTGACATTTCATTTTGATGCAAATTCTTAGATGTGTTTCCAAAATTACATTATGAAACAACGTATTTTAAACGTGTTAAGAATATTTCCTTTTTTTCGTGAATTGTTAAATGTTTGAAACAATCAATAATTAGTGCAAACCCTTATATAACTTAAGAATACTGACAAATACATGTAGGACCAGTTCTTCAAAGGATTCATGCAACCTAAAAGCGGTGCTTAACGCTTCACAGTGACCCTCATACCTGCAGGAGTCATGTTTTTACAAAATATGCGTTTAAAACTTAAAAACATACGTATGATAAAGTTTAATTAAAAATTATAACTTAATTAAATTTTTGCAACAATCAACATTGGAGAATTTTCCCAACCACATCATTCCTTTCCTAACTTCTTATTGTGAATATTGGCGATTATTAGGCATCAATAAAAATAATTAACAGTAAGTAAACATGTAATTTCACATGCATTATTTGATTTTTTTTAAATAAATGGGAAAAGTACAAGTATTTGGTTGAAAATTTGTTTTGCAGTTATATTTATCTAAAGGGGTATTTTCTACATTTTATCATTTCAGGCACTGCCATACACGAGGAAAGTTATAACTGGAAACTTGGCAGTTGGCACTTTTAGGCGTGTCCGAAAAGTCAAGCGCATATTTCTGAGCATTTTACTAACCATGACTTTTAAAAAGGAAAATTTCTAACTGAAAGTAATTAGACTTCATTTATGTTTTTAAAATTGAGAAATTAAAACATTTCATTTCTCATAATTCACATTCTAAAAAAACAGAACTTTTTGAACATGCCATATTTCCAGATATAACTTTCCCCGTGTGTGATGGCCTTTATGCAAAATATTCAAGAGACACTAAAATGTTCATGACAGTTCTAAACTACTTTTCAGCAAACATTGTCAACATAAACCTTCTCAGTAAATTTTCTTTATTTTCGAAATTTTACCCCCCTTCACGTCTGGCAATGGCACGGATTTCTTAGGAATAATTGGCCTTTTTGCATTGTCAGAGCCTTGTAAACATTTGTGACAATTCTTTGCCCTGCCCGCATGTCGGAAAAAATGCTTCAGAGGCTGAATTTTTCGATCATTCCCCTAAATACATAACCAAATCATGCAGATTTAATCATTTTCTTTGACGCTATATAATTCAGTTCATTAAATAGAGTTCATTTGATCTTGAGATATGCATGACTGTGATAGAACAACCACACTTCGAAAAACCAAGTTTTAATCGTAATTTAGAGTAAAGTTTAGCTTTAAAAATCCTTAAGTGACAAACCTTTTGAATTGGAGGTAGACGCTTACTTTCCCTGCTCACAGCTTCCAAAGTTTCAATGTGAATTGCCACAACACCTGTGCATAACCACATTCATAGTTTAATAATAAGATATATCATAATCAAACAAGAATTGTATTTACTGTAATTACCAGGAATCATAGTATGTAGTGATTTTATGTGGTCTTCTGAAACTCCACTGTCAGTACACACCTTATCAACAAACCGAGATACAAATCTAATGACATTGGTGCCAATTTCCGATGTATCTTCCTCAAAACCACTTTCTGCATCGAGACTGTCACTTTCAGCAAGACTGCCAAAAAATACAAACTATAATGCAACTGTAAGTGCAACAAATAATTGAAAAAAATTGCAGCAACATTTCGAAATAAAATGTCTCCAGATATTACTCAAATGCATAAATACAATTTGGATTCCCATATGTACATTTCAAAATGTCTAATTAATCGAATATATAAAACTGCAATTTAAAGCACAATTACAAAACAATAGGTCACACTAAATCAAAACGACTCAATACTTATAGTTTTCCAGAATTACAATTGCTCACAATTGAGTTGAATATTTGTATAATTTTAAAATTGTTTACATAAATAAAAATACATTTAATGATATTTGCATTATTGGACATTTTTGTAAAGGAATTAGAAATATTCTGTTAAAAATAAACTAATTCCCACCTGTTGGTTACATTACTGTTGCTGTTGCTTTCCCTTTCAAAACTTGATGATCTAGTAACACGACCGGATGATTCCAATGGTACCCTCATGTAAACTATCTGGTTTGCATAATGGATGGCCTGGCTGTAAACAGTCGATTCTTCATTTGCTACCAATTCATCCTGCTTTGCTTTTGAAAGGGTTGGCCATATCCTCATTTGCTCAGCAGCAATTTCTAGTGCACTGGGTTCCTGCTGGCGTGGGTAGCCTGTAGACTTCCGGTTGGAATAATCTGAACTAGTTGACCATCTGTCTTTATTCCAGGATATCACAAACTCTTTACTCTAAATAAACATGCAAGTTTATTAATTGGGTGCCAACCAAAATCTCACAATTTACTGTTTAGTCAAACTTGAAAGCCTACATCTCGTGGACTGATAGGGCTTCGGGCAGAATCTCGACCTAATCCCGATGGCCTGAGACTGTCTTGCTGAGGAACATAGAGGGCCTTAATATCTTTTTGAACATCTTGGTAAAATGTAGCTTCCCAAAACTGCATGTTATTCCACACAGGGTGATCTTGAATACAGGTGTAGGCAAACTGTATTACACCTGTACACAATTTCTAAAAGGAATAATTGAAATAAATGTATGAATAAATCAGATAAAATGAAGAGACATGATTTAAATCCTTCTACGGAATGCAACGTTTAAAGCTACTTACCCGACAAAATGCTGTTGATAAGGGAAGCAATGCAGCAGCAACACCATGTTCATCCATACAAGAATCATCCTAAAATTTACATTATCAATGAAGAATCAACTTTTGTCATTTAGTGCAGATTTGGCCTACTAAATTCGTGATGGAAACATGCATAAAACTAAACATAATGTAGCCCTCCAAATAAACGTTAAAAAACATCATTTGTAACTAAATTTTGCAACTAGCTTGTTTATTAAGGTGATATGAAAACATACACGTGTTAACAATTTTCAACACAAGTGTGAGTGAAATATGTCCCAGAAGCTTTTTGCATATTTTAAAGAATTCTTCGCTACATGATCTCAAAATAAAGTTTATCCACGTTTCCAATGTTGTGGGGCATTACTACAAATTAATTGAATATTTAAAATATTTGAAATTTTTTTAAGGATACTGAGGCCTTAAAAAATTAGGCACCCAATGTGAGCCTATATATCTCTTTTTTGTTCAAAATTAGAATATATAGTTTGAAGTTTGCTTGTCAATTGGCAGTGGCTCTATCAAGATACAGATATATGCATAGCATACAATACAAATTACCTGTAAAGCACAATTCATAAGTCTCACAACCATATCAAATTGCTGGTGTTCCAACATGGCCTTGTTTCCAATTACATGCTGAGCCAATTCTTGACAGAGCGCTAAACGTGCCACCTTGCTTTTCAAAGCACGCAGGACAGCAGGAAAAGTCTGTTTGATAATAAATAAACCGAGTGTTTTAAAGAGGATCTACCACGTTTATTATTTTGTAAATCCATCCTCGGACTTCAAACCGGTGCTTAGAAAACTTTTTCACTTTTACACCATGGAATTCTTTCACATTTGCATCACTGCAGTAGAGAATTACACAGAGAAAAATGACAAATTAACGAACACAATCATTTACTTTTATACTCAACGTAAATTTTTAAAAACATATTGAAGGTCCAGCATTACCATTAATTTCTGGAGTAAACTTGAAAATTTTCAACAAAGATCAAGGTGGTAGATCTTAAATGGATTCATAAAAGTCTTCCATTTTCAAATTTTCCAAATAATAATTGTTTTAAATTTCTTAGCTTTTGTGAATAGAAATTAAAAACAAACTTTAAAAAATTCCTTGAACTAAAGTAGAAGTAAATGCCAAAAGAAGGCAACCCTTTAGATTGCCTGGAAGCTGGTGATATAGTCAATTCCCCAACATAATGTAGAAAGATGCAGCAATGTTATGAATACCATCTAAACAGGACTCAAGAAATCTCTGGGTAGAATTCTTAAGGATGCATTGATCTTTTCAAAGACACAAAAGAAATAATATTATACCTTTCGTGCATCTGAAATTTTGTTGTCAAAAATGCAATTTATGCAGTTCCGTAAGACTTCCAAACGACGAGCACTGTTGTTCACGGAGTGTCGATGATCCTGAAGACTAGAAATGGGTGGTCCCAAGGGGACAATACGAGGCTGCTGGGGCTTTAGGCAGTGAAGCCTAGACATAAATGAAGAATGTGTTACAATTTTTTCCATAAGTTGTAAAGGATGGTAATATTACCTTGCTTTTAAATTGCTAGTTGCAAGTCCCTCCGCAATAATATCATTTACGAGATTCGAATTAATATGGGAAAATGGAGGCAGATGGATTCTTGTGGATGCACCATCTGTGGGTTTGGGAATCTTCTGAACATAAGGTTGGGGATTTGGATTTTCCTTAAAAATGTCAATGATATTTATAACTTAGCATAATTGTGTTTATGCACAAATAAATAATTTATTAAATTACAAGGAACTAACATTTTGATAAAGCTGCTGAGATAATTCACCTATGTTTGACAACACAGGATTGCCTGTTTGGTGCCTGGTTCCATCCTGTAAACCTGCATATAACTTAAAAAAGAAATTGTGATTATAAATTCAAAAGCCCAAAAATGCGTTAAGTTTGGATAAAGGAAAATTAATACCTCATCAAAAATATCACAGACTCGATAAGGCGGGCCCCGTTCAGTCACAAATGCATTAAAAAACATGCACTCCAAAACCCTCTTCATGAAAGAATCTTCCATCAAGCTCCTTTGACCTAAAAAGGCCGCCTAGTGATCATAAAAATAGAAGAATATAATGTCCAGCTTGCATTAAGTTATTACCGTTTATAACACCAACAATTTCAAACAATACATGAGGCAAAGCAAAACTCGTTTCTATCATAAATAATTTAAACGCAATGGACAATCACAAATGGACATGGAAGATGGCTGCACCTCATGTCATTAGGTAATTGTATTGCAACATTGTTGCTGGTTTATCAGCTGGGGAATCGATTTAATTGTTTCAAAAGCTTCTCTCTTATTAAATTGACTCCCTCCAAAATTGTCAGCTGGTTAATGTGGTTTTTTTATGTTCCATACTTTTCTACCTCTATCCTGATAGAGAGAGAGATCTGATAGGATTTCACTTATCACGCAATTTTCAATATAATAACAAAACACATACCCTATGAAAAGTGATAAAAGGTTTTGGATGAATCCTGATGATCGTTAAACACGAACGATAACCTTGCAACAGTTGGGCAAACAACTGTAAAAAGATGGCACGGATTTCTTTGTCCTGTAGAAACATAATATAAAACAAACATGTTTCTTTAGTTGTCACCATTCTCGTTGACAATTATTCCTCAGATTTTTACTTTTAAGTTTTACTTTTCTAAAAAATACCAATAATATTAAGCATGGATTCTTACCAACATGATAGAGGGTGACGATGAAACATGACTTGGGGGAAAGGCATTGTCGGCTAGCATAAGTTGAGGATGCAATACCTATTAATAAAATAAAACAAGTTGTTTTTAAAGGAGATTGGTCTTTAATGAAATTATCAAAGTGAAATCCAAAAACAGGCTTACCGAACAAATTGCATGATGAATATTTGAGTAATGAGGTTCAGGCAGCATTGCGAGATTACATTCTGGTGGTACAAATATACTTGATGCATCAAGGTCAACAGAAATACAGTCAACCTAAGATCAAAATCAGATTTTTGAAAAAAAAATATAAAATTCCCTAATGAGAATTCATTTATGAAAGCATGGGGCGAATTTCATTAGATAGAACTAACCAGTTCAGCAATTTCATTCTTAAGAGAAGAATGAATTCCCATGATGAAGGGCGTTGGCGTGCTAACGAATTCGATAAGGGCAGTAGGCAATAATGGAATGTACACATGGCTGTAAAAAATGTGAACTCTTTGATATATACTGTATCATAACGTCAACGTGAGAAACATGATAACGTAAAAATTAATGAATGGAACGGATTCAGGGCTAGGTTAAAGACACTGAAATCAGTTAATTTATTTTTTCTATCAATGGCTATTCAGAAATGTTAAATTGCCAAAATACACTTAACGTCTAATAAATTAAAAAGAAACGATAGTCTAAACATAGACAATATTACATAACCCATTCTAGGACTAACTAAAAATTTGCTTGAGCTTTTTAAGGAAAGACGCTCAAAATAAGAAAATAAAACATCTGGAAAATTGATTTTCAGGGTGTCTGGAAATTTAGCAAGCATCACTTGCTCATCGTAACAAAATAAACATCCCGTTTAATGCCATTGCCCCCACCAAAATGCTTGAACCGATAGAAAAAAAAAGCCAATTGGCACAAAAAAAATAGAAGAAATTATGAAAAGTTGTACAATGGCAGACCTCAATTATACAACAAAACGTACATTTAAATTTATTCCAAAACTTTAATTGAGTAGATGGATGATGCGTGCAATTTAAAAAACAAAACTTAATACATGTAGACACCTTAAAACTTTCGAAATATTACACCAAACGTATCAATTATCAATGCCTCATTTTTGACGAATGATGAATAACCAACTTTGGCTTACCTGTATTTAAAAGGATAAAGTAGAGATATGATTGCATGGCAGGACTCTGCGAGACTGCTATAGCTACACGAATGAAGCACAATTTTTTGCTCAGTGAGTGCGGCACAAAATACACTGAGGACATTATGAATGCCAAGATGGTGAAACAGATTAGCAACAGATGAATGGGTAACAGGGAGAATGTTGCTAAGAGGTGGCTGAAGCGCTTGTCGATCTCCTGCCCCTATAGAAAATCGTACCTGGGGGCCACCTGGAAAAGTTAAAAACAGGATGGTTTCACTTCCACACAAAGTAAGTAAACGCAAACAAACGCCAAAAATAAAATGCTTCAAAAAATAAGACTTTCCTGGGGGAGGAACTTGAATGCATCCTAAGATATTTCCTATTAGAGTTTCCATAGGAATAGCCATGCTCTCGATATACACAGTATAAATGATTCCCAGGCAATTCTAAAACAAAAGTCAATTCCACTAATAGTGGCGTGATCAATTTTAAACGTAAAATATAAAGACATAATTGAAGGTGATGCCTACACGAAATGTTTCGAAGTAATTCAACCTTGACACTAGCACGAGGCACTTTGGGGCATACATAATGGAGTGATGGGTATGGGTGATCATGGGAGGGTTGCAATTTGTCAAATGAGGAGGAATCTCAGCATCGTCCAAATCTTCATCATCAGCCGTCCTTGTGGGCATTATGGCCTCTGTCTCGCTGAATGACAAACAAGCGCAGTAATGCCGATTGGCGTCGATGTCTGTCAGCACAGAAACGAAGTACTTTGGTTCTTGGTGTTGTTTCGATAAACTCCATCCCTGTGGCTGACAAAACTAAAGAAACGTACAATGCATCAGTTTTACCACCAAGCAGTATTTAATGCACCTTATGAAAAATAAGGCATTTCGCAACAGACTAACCATTTCTATGCCTTCGATAAATGGTGCATCGTCCCAATCATATTGGGGGAATCTTTGCAAAATTTTTCCATGGCTCATGCCAGCGCCTAAAAGTAAAAGCTACAAATTAAAATCGCTTAAAATTCCCCATAAGGGAAGAATAATTCGTTTGCATTAACACAAGTCATCAGATGGTGATATCGATTATGTTTGTTTGTGGATTTTTAACGTTGGCCTTTTTCTGCACACGAGGGCTGAACACCAACGTTATGGGATGTGCCAGCATCACCTACCTGGGAATTTTCCTACGAAAATTGTCCACCCCCAAGAGGGATCTACATGGGAGCGAACCCGCAACTTAGGGTCGAGAGGAAGCGCGTTAACCACTCAACAATCGAATCGGCGTTCTCGTTTAGTAACTGTATACCAACAAATCCAAAATTCTTAACTCTAAATAACTGTTGCAACGACCACGCATGTTTTAATTGAGCACATCGTCATGTATCCATGTACTCTTCAGTTACACGTACATTGTGTCTGTAGCAACGAGTAGCAAAACAGATTTTTCTCATTTCTTTCAATAGCTATTGATATAGAAACATTATAATAATCAATTAGGTTATTACATATCGTAAGACCCCGGCATGCGCAGTTTGAAAACATTCGAAAATTAAAAATTCATATAAATTTGAATCATTCAAGTAAATAGACGATGGGTGTAAGCTGTCAAAAGGTGTATGAATGCATATTCACATGTACGTATTTTTATTAGAATATGGTAAGTTAAAACTTTTCTTTTATTGTTGAACATTGTTATTTTGGCTGTAATGCGTACTTTATTACAACATGGGGCTTGTACAGTAGCCTATAAAGTAGTCTAGTAGACACGTGTACTGTACTGCAGTCTACGAGGCTGTCAGCCTGTCAAGAGCTAACTGTTTATACACCTTAAGTTGATATCAGAAATGAATGAGTGAGCTGTGCAGTGTGTGCACCCAAGTATGCCTCTAAATAAACTTGGCAGAAAATGTATCCAGATTATGGTGAACTCGAGTTCAGATTTGAGTGGCTGCCCAACCGATCCTCACGCACCACACCTCCGTCTACAGTACTCTCGTAATTCACTTTCGGAGCTGGAATCTCAGCAACAATTCATTTTATCGAAATGTGCATGTGACCAAAAGTGTTTAGAAAACAGATGCAAAACAATTCACGTCCGATGCGTTTTCTTCCTGACATCGATAGTTGTGAATTTACAACTCGAAAATTGTTCCCCTTCCCTTATCAAATAAGTTGTAGCCTATAACCACAGTATTCCGTATACTGTGTTATACCCGTCACTCAGTTGGATGAAATTCCGCACGCGATGCAAATGCTTCCACGATTATTTTATTGAACCCGCGGCTTTTGTTAAACTCGCCTTACTTTAGTCCGGGATAGGAACCAGAAACCAAGTAACCAGGTAAAGCTTAAACTCTTGATCGCGATGAAGCAGTTCGTAGACCCCTTTCTGACATCTGTAAAGTCGATACGGTTATTGTATACTATTATTTTTTTAAGTCGTTCTCTTCAATCACGTGGAAATGCCAGCCATTAATTAACAAATGTCACTAAATTGGTAAAACGTACGTGGATTGTTCTCATTGATTAGACTTTAATGTTGCCATATATATTGTAGAGATACATTAATTTCACATTTATTTTTATAAATTGATACTTGCGTTGACAACTTTCATCCTGCAATTTAAGCTTTATGCAGTAAAAGCTTAAATAATGCAGTGATACACAGTACACTTGGCTGATTTCATAAAAACCTGGTTGCAAAAATAAAATTATAGCAACTAATTTTTATGGATTTAACCCGGGAAAAAAAGCACATTACAATGGATAAAAATGGGACAGTTTAAAATCTTGATTGGTTTGTGGTTTCTAACGTTGGCCTAACTATTTTGCAATCCATAACAATGTTTAAGGAGCAAATGTGTTCGAGTTGAAGCAAAACTTGACAAAAACACTAAACAATTTTTAAAATATGAAATTTAGGTATTTAGCAATATCGAAATTTCATGCTAGATATTTTTACAGTGTAATACATTTTGAAATTCGGGGTTTACATTTCTAGAAAGGAAATTAATCAAATGCAGACTAAACCAATTTAATGAAGTGCTGAGAAAACGTGCTCTAATTGAACATTAATTTTATCTGGGCAGAAACATTTTCGAATATGAAAAGAAAAAATGAGAAACTGCTATAGTTTCATACTGTGTTATCGCACGGTATTCCCATCATTACTGTACTGTACCGTTAAATTTCGTCATGTATTATTCCAGCTTATGCGTTTTTAGCTTGGCCTCAATTAGCCACATGCTATTTCCGGTGAAGAAAAAGAGAAGCGGGCATTTTTTTTGCTCTCTGCTCTTTTTATGAAACGAAGAGAAAGCTGAGTAGATAGAAGACAAATATTCGCCATGCGTTGTCTTTACATTAAAATCAAATCAAGTGTAATATTATAACTGCGTTCGTAAAGTATGGTGATCCCAGACAACACATCGGAATCATTTCACGAGTGAGGCATTACATACCCCTTTCGAATGTGTGGGAATGGGGGGACAGGACTATAATTATACAATGTAATGCGAACTAGGCTGCAACTGAAGCTGAGACGAACTTAAAATGTCATTTTACAATTAAATTCCCTTGACCTTATTGGTAGAACTTAAAACCGCCTAGACACATGTGTGGAAATTGAGAATTTTGACTCTTTATCTAATTCTTATTAGTTTTGATATCTGCAACTCTGAACATTACATCACATTTGATAGAGAAAAATTCACGAATACATGCCCAATTAATTTTTTTTTTTTACGTGATTGCCCGTTAATCATTGGCTTTTACTGGTCAAAAAGGTAACGACCATTAATTTATAACGTCGTCATAAATGAAAATGGCACCAAACGTAATAATCTAATTTATGTAACTAATTTAAACACAAATATAAATGGACAGGAAAGTAGTAAACGTCTTTTTCATTGTTTTAAAACTGAAATCTAGTTTATAGAACGCTGGCATATAAAAAATTAGTTTTCACCCATCTTTTTTTCAAAATTTAAAAAAAGTTAAAACTGAAATTAATTAACCACGTAATTATATTAAAAATGAGTTATTTGATTTGGGAAAAAAACAACTTATAAACGAATTCCAGCTACACGATTGCTGAATAACAAATCAGGAGATATCTTGCCCTACTATTTTAGTAACCTTCATTGGTATGTACAATGTACATGTATTTATCTACACACATATGAAGTTATTACTGTATTTCGTATTGCCAATCGATATCATCAACTCCACAGTGTCAATATTCGGTCTGCGTCTAAAAGATAAACATTGATATTGCTGGGGTGTCAATGAAACAAGTGAAATTCGTTGTATGATGTCACCTTAATATGTCTACATTACATGCCTACCACATGAACTTCCCATTTTATAATGAAGATTTCGTCAATTAGGAATGTGAACCAAAACATGAGACATTATATTATCAGCCAGTCATGAATCAACTTTTTTCTCCCCACCAATTTTAGTTTCCCCAAATACACCGAAACAAAGGTCAAATGTATGTTAATATCATGCTTAAACTGTACTTGTAGCTGCGTAATCCAACTTCAAATTTGTTGGTGTCTTTCTCACTCTCGACAATCTAAGAGAATATTCAATTTGTGATGACATCGATAATATGATATGGTCAAAGTTCAAATCAAAACAGTCCCAGTCCCATGTTTTCGAGTTTTACTGTTACATTAGGCATCCCAGTCATGTTTGCATTTGAATGAATCCAAAATTTATTAGCGGAAGTAAACTTCATTTTCAAAATAGCCCTACCGAAGTAAATGTACACATTTAACGAGTTTACCATCACCTGACAAACGAGGTTCATTTACAGGACTCTTGCATTACTGCTAAACTGCGCTTATAAATCAACACGGCTCACAAAACAAGATAAGGGATGACCACATGAGTAGTTACGTAGATATGTAATTCAGATAAATGCAATGAAATCACCATGGCATCATGTGGGGGGACCTCAAGGATGTAACCCACACAACATTGTTGAATTGGTAAAGGTAAGACTATAGAGCCAACCTACTGCGAAAATACGCTTCCTGATTGACAGACAAAAGCTATTATTCAGGTCTGGCAAAAAAAAAAAAGCAATTCACACGACTGTTTTGCCGAGTTTGACAATATTTTTTGGTCCATGCGCTATAATTATTGCGTAAACTGAGACCAAATTCTCGCCCGCCTCATCAATAAATATAGCTGGAAGGCCCGGCTTTGCCCAAGTCATACTTTCTTTCAGATTCGCCTGGTACGCCTAGCATAGAAACTATCACAGCCTGGGCAAAGCCGGGCCTTCCAG
>JAQGAO010000835.1:0-29077 GCA_034697705.1 Ommatoiulus sabulosus | reverse complement strand
TTTCGAAATTTTCCTCGGGAAAACCTCGAGAATTTTTCAAATTTGTACTCAGAAACTGTGGAAAACTTTGCAAATTTGTTAAAAATATTGCGAATTTGTCCACTTGAAAAATTATGCAAAGTTTCACTCCGGGAAAAATTTGAAAAAAATTGTAAAATTTTCTCAAAAACTGATGAAAATCTTGGGAATTTTTCCTTGGGGAAACGTGACAATTTTTCTCTAATTTTTATTCGGTTAAACCTGGAGTATTTTGCAAATTTTTACTCAGAAACTGTTGAAAATTTTGCAAATTTCGCTTCGAAAACTTGAAAACTGTAAAACTCTATACTCAAAAGTCGTTAAAAATTTTCCAAAATTTGAGCTCAGAAATTGTTAAACATATTGCCAATTTGTTCAGGTGGAAAAATTTGCAAGTTTTTCCTTAAAAACCTGTAGAATTTTGCAACTTTTTACTCAAGAAAAACCTGGAAAATTTTTTCGAATTTGTGTTCCTCAAAAACTGTTGAAAATTTTACAAATTCTTGCTCCGAAACTGTGAAAAACTTTGCAAATTTTTGAAATATTGTGACATTTTCCTTGGGAAAACGTGGAGAATTTTGAAAATTTCTGCTCTGAAAGTGTGAAAAATTTTGCAAATTTTGCCTCGAAAACAATTGCAGAAATCTTTAGTCGAAAACATGTGAAATTGTTGCAAATATTTGTCCAGAAACTAGGTAAAACTTTGCAAATTTGTCCTCCGAAACTTAAAAATACTTCGAATTTGTCCACGTGAAAAATCATGCAAATCTTAACTAGGGTTGAACCTGAAAAATTTTCTATAATTTACTCAAAAACTGTTAAAAATATTGCGAGATTTTCCACGGAAACACGTGGAAAATTTTGTAAATTTTTTCTCGGGAAAACGTGGAGAATTTTTAAAATTTGTGCATAGAAACAGTTGAAACGTTTGCAAATTTCACCTCTAAAACCTAAATAAGCTTACATGTAAAACGAAAGCTTAATGTGCTGAAACATACATATTCCCTGACTTTTTCTGGTTTTACAAAAACTTCCCTAACAAATGACAATGTCAAAAAATTACATACACTGTTTTGCAAAATCGCCACAGGAATTGCAAAATTTCATTATGACAATTTTTAAAATTTGCTTGACATTTTTTTTTAAAATTTGAAAAATTTTGGAAAATGTGGAAATTTTGTCCTCGGAAAACGTGAAAAATGTTGCGGAAAACCTGGAGAATTTTGCAAATTTATCCTAGGAAAACGTGACAAATTTCGCAATTTGTCCGTGGAAAATTTGGTCATTTTGTCCCCGGAAATTTTGTCATTAACCCGTATTGTTGACAACTTTGACACACCCTTATATCGTATTAAATTATGTGTTCGTGATTTACTTTCAAATTAAGAAATGTCAGGTTTTATTATTTAAAACTATAAGATTTTAGGAAAACTGAACGATTTAGAGTCTGGCATTTTCAATCCATTTTTTTAAAATTAAGTCATAACATGAAAAAAATAAAGCAAAAGGATTTGTTTTTTTGTAATATTTTTTAAATTAATCTCGAAATTTCTTAATTTCTTCGTATTTTAACACAAATTAGGATGCGCTGACTCGGAATATTTCAACAGCTTCTCATTCGTCAGTGGAAAAAATTCAATTTCAAAAATAATGAAATCTGAATTGCTACTAATACAACTCATGCACTTATTAGTGGAAATATTAATTGTCAGCTTAATATGTATCATCAAGTGGTCATTTTGTGCAACTAAAATACTTGGCTCGGCAGCCATAAGAACATGTGCGTCTTTAATTTTGATTTCAACTCGAAATAAAACTGGGGGGAGGGGGCGACCAGGGCCACGTCTACCAAATCCTGCTAACTTCAAATATTTTTTAACACATTTTACATAAGATTATGGTCCGCATAGTAAATGTGGACCATAATCATTAGCCATAGGAAAACCTGGAAAATTTCGTAAATTTTGTTCAGAAACTATTGAAAATCTTGAGAATTTTTCCTTGGGAAAACGTAGAGAATTTTTAATCGTGGCAATCTGGAGTATTTTGCAAATTTGTGCTCCTCACAAACTGTTCAAAATATTGCCAATTTGTTCAGGTGGAAAACTTTTCGAATTGTTCCTCGAATAAACTTCGAAAGAAAAAACTTCGAAAGAAGTTTGCAATTTTTTATTCTGGAAAACCTGGAAAATTTGGTAAATTTTGCTTAGAAAGGGTTAAAAATCTTAGAAAGTTTACCTTAGAAAAACGTGAAGAATTTTTCTTATTTTTACTCGGGTGTAACCTGGAGTATTTTGCGAATTTGTGCTGAGAAACAGTTGAAAATTTCCCAAATTTTGCTTCTATAAACTTAAAAATTGTACAATTCTGTACTCGAAAGTCGCTGAAAATGTTGCAAATGTGCGCTCAGAAATTGCTGAAAATATTGCCAGTTTGTTCAGGTGGAAAATTTTGCTAATTTTTTTTTCAAAAAAACGTGTAGAATATTGCAAATTTGTACTCCGGAAAACCTATAAAATTTGATAAATTTATCTCAGAAACTGTTGAGGGGATCTTGCGAATTTTTCCTCGGGAAAGCGTGGAGATTGTTGAAAATTTTTACTCGGGGGAAAACTAGAACATTTTTTGAATTTGTGTTATCAGCAACAGTAGAAAATGTTTCAAATCTTTGCTCAGAATCTTTGAAGTATTTTGCAAATTTTTCCTCCGAAAGTGTTAGAAATATTGCGAATTTTTCAAGGTGGAAAATTTTGCTAATTTTGACTCGGAAAAACCTGCAAAATTTGGTACAAATTTGCTCAGAAACTGTTGAATATATTTCGAATTTTTTCCTCGGGGAAAAATAAGAAAATTTTGCAAATTTGTGCTCAGAAACTGTTGAAGATTTCACAAATTTTGCCTCGAAAACAATTGTAGAAACCTGTAATCGAAAACAGGTGAAATTGTTGCTATTTATTTTCTCAGAAGCTTTGTAAAATTTTGCAAATTTGTCCTCTGAAACTGTTAAAAATATTGCGAATTTGTCCATGCAGAAAATTACGCAAATTTTATCGCTGTGAACAAATACTTTCATATAAGTATAATAATTGCTATTTGCGAAAAACTGCATTTAGTTTTTGCTAATCTTTGTTGTTGTTGTTGTAATTTCCATGGAATTCATAAAAATGTATCAGAAGTATATCAATTTTATTTCGAAAATCTCTATGGAATATCGCCATCAGATGTGGCATACTGTTTAATTCTAGACTTTCTGGTCGTACAGGGCTAAAAAATTTCGCATATACGAACCAGCAGTAACTATTTGATTTGGAAACATGACTGCAGATGTTTTCTAGCAAATATTATTCACTAGAATTATACTGACTAAACTGCTGTGCAAAATTAGCGCATCACCTATAAATTTGATCAAATAATTTTGAAAACACATGTGAGGTTGAATGAAACTTTGAAATTAGGTTATGTGCATCATGTGAGAAGTCTGTGGTGTAAATTTGTTTCATATGAAATTGTGTAGAATTTACTTCCTCTACATGTGTTCACCCTGTAGGTGAAAATGTATTTTAGTGGGTTTTAACCCACTTTACACCATAAAAGCTATCTTCTTTTGGCCTAAAATTAGTATATTTATGATTAAAAGAAGCTAACCTCCTCAAAGGGATAGCCTTTCCACCTAATACCTCTATATATATTGTAAACTAAAACATTGCACATCTAATTATAAACTTCACCAGGTGCACTGAACCCAACCCAAACCAGTGCAAGTTACCGAAACCAGCATGTAGCATCTCAATGCAAACTCGGGGTGCTCCGTCAAGAAGGATCCTCTTACGACGAGGGAAAAACCCGCCAAAAATACAATTTGGAAAAGACCATGGGGTCGGCCAGCCAGGCTCGAACTTGGGTGGGAAACGAACCACTAAGATAGGGGACCTACCAGTGATCATGCATACCCCCGGTACCATTAAAGGGACAACTACTTATCCCTTATTCCCGCCGTCGCTGAGGGGCAGAACATGTAACGATTGGAGTTAGGAAATCAAGCAACCCACACATTCCCACCGACTACACTCGTTGTCATGTAAGCGTCCTCAGACCCGAAAGAATGACCGAACCGCCAGGACCAATATTCACTGCACAGCCTCGGCCGAGTAATTAAATATATCAAATTAATAAATTTTTGCCCGCCTTGCGGTTCCGAGGCGCAGAGACACCCGGGCCCACCCACCGTTGGTCTTGGGCTCTTTCGACACACCTTTCACTTATCAGAGATCCAGCCAGCATTGGGGCATCACTGCCCTGCGGTGTCATAGCTGACCATCATCCACACCTCCTCCCGGTGACATGCCCGAGTTGGCTGCCCCTCTTCAGGCACAGGCAACCCCAGCCAAGAATCACGCACCAGGAAACAGAGGGCCTCACAAAATTCTCTGATTTACTACCGGCACACCCCGGACTGCCAAGGCCACTGATCCCTCGCAGGACCACCAGCCCCGGCCAGATATTCACTTACCGGATGGCCAGACTTTTTCTGTCCCCCTCCGTTACTACCGCCAAGGGTCCGGACAGAAGGCTCCATTTCTTCAACTTGTCCCCAAGAGACACAGTTAGCGGTGGCATTCCACATCTTGCGGCCCAATCTGTCCCCCCGGTAGGGCGACCCGCAGCTTTCTCCGCACGCCGGCTGTCACCAAGGGCAAATTCCTTTTTAAAGGAAGTCAGATAAAGATCATATGAAAACTGGTCACAGCTAAATGGCGTGGATATGCTGACCATATGCTGGTCGAGGCTGCGCATTCTGAAGACTAGTCCGGTCCCTGAGCTGGACCATCTTCTCCCTCTAGTCGGTATAATGAAAAGATCGCCCAGTTTACCCCCGACCACCTCGCATAAAATCCCTCAATTCTGCCCAATCGTTGATATAACTTCTCGGATGCCCTGTACGAGAATACCCGCTTACACAGCAACCTCCTACCCTTTTTCTGGGAATCATTGTAGCTAGCATAAAGTTGGTCCTGGATGGTGGCAAGCACCAACACCAGGATTTCCGAGGCCATCAGCACCCCTCTCTCCTTTTTCCTCCCCAACTTAAACCTCAGGGCTGTCTCAACGGTGCAAGAAGTGTCGACGCCTTGTAGCAGCTCACGGAGGAAGGGCTTAATCGAAAGTACGAAGGAGCATTCTGTCAGCATGTGAAATTCTCCTGTGTGATTCACCTCGCAAATTGGGCTAATTAGCGATGGCTTCTGGCCCATTTTATGAATAAAAGTAGGGGTATAACCTGCTGACCTTTGCAGTCTCTATGCCTTCTCTGCGCAACTGCTTGTTAAAACATTCGAATCCTCCGGGAACTTTTGTCTGAAGGCCACTATCCCCGGTCCACTTGGATTGGTCAGGGATTCCCTTAGTGTCCTCAGAGTCAACCCTCGGTTAAGAAAATCTAAGTTAATTACGCGCAGGTCGCGAAGCAGAATCACACTTTTTCTCGGAGGAAAGGGCACCGACCCCTCCCAAGAAAACACGGCCTCATCAAACCTTCTCCGAAAGACCCCCGGCTCAGGGCCATACGTTAAATGCCTTCCAAGGTCGTCGAAGCAGCGGATCTCCGCCTGTTGCAAGTAGGCCGCCAGCACTGGTGTCAGGCGGACATAGTCTGCAACAATAACCTCTCTAGAATTTCCCGCGAAAGGATTTTAAACTTAAATCCTCGGAATCTCGCGTAGACACGCCTTGCGCTTAAAATAGCTGACGGTAGGCGCGTTTCCTGTTCTTTTGAGATTTTCTATAAAAAAGGGTTAGAAAAAACACCATTTGCGGTGCACCCTGAAGATAGTTCAAAAAAGCAAGTGAAAACAGTTTCCAACCTTAACATGGAGAAGAGCGCCTCTCGGATTTAAACTGCCTTCTTTTAAGTGCACAGGTCTAGGAGGCCTAGGCCTAGACGGCCACCTCTTATTACCATTAATCCATATTCTCAAAGTGGCCATCATTCGGTCAATCCATTTCTCTGGCGGATCCAGGTGTTCCGCAACGTACGTGATCCTCGGCATAATGATCCCTGAAACGAGACGCGCATGCTCAAAAATATTTAGGGCGAACTGCGGAGGACCCCAGCTCCCGCAGAAATCCTCTACCTCCGTCGCCAACCTGGCCCAGTTTAAAAGTTTGTCCGCTCTGAAGCCAAGAAAGACACCAAATAACCGTCCTTCTGACTCCGGCTGGTAACCCAGCGCCCGGCACTCCTGGGCGTCTTCTTCAGACAGGGGGTAAATTCTAGACTTGTCCTCATTGATAAGTGCCCCACTTACACTCGAATAGATGTTATATAACTGAAAAAATCATGCCAGGCCCCCAACCCGACGAAGGAACAGGTTCAGGTCGTCAGCGTAGCCCAGAACAACCCAAGGGACGCAATTTCCTCCCTGTCCAAGGGCAAGGTCCCGCATCCCAACCAAACTCCGTCCAAACTCAAGTCAGTATTTTGATGTATCAATGATTATATTTTTCTTTGTTATATTTTGCACGAGAGGAGTGTATTCCCCACCTTCCCTTTTTCCTTTTTCCAAAATTGTGTTTCGTCACTAAAACTTATGTTGTCCAAATTTTCTTGTTATCATTAAGGTCCTCTCCCCAATTCCCCATGTGAGTGAACTCTGTTCTCTTTAAACCTTCACGGCCGTAGTGCCACCCTCTCGGGCACCTCGAGACCCAACTTTCGCCCTTGTTACATGAAAATGGTCGGCCAAGAACGGGTATTCCTGGCTCCTCGACTCCGGAGCCCAATCCACCAACTGCCAAGATCAGAATTCTAGTCCAATCCCTCAACTGTGGCGTAAGGAACTCCTTACGAGACGACTCTTTACATAATTTCCTTTACACCGCAACCTAGTTCAAAGAGGGATTTGGGAGCAAGGAAAATAGAGGAACTAGGAACTTCCAGTGGCAATCATTTGTGATCTAGTTTTATGTATGATTCCATTTTTGAAACTTTACATCCCCGTTAAGACGCGTTTTTATATCTAAAATTTACAATTGTTGAGGTGGTGATCCCACCATGGATGAATCGTTAATTGAGAGTTATAATAAGTGTTATGCATGACGTTTGAGGTTTATGAGGAAATGTTGATTAATCTTTGCTCAATCACAATCATTTAGAAAACCCCCTTTTATTAGAATCTTTAAGCTTACCTCCACCGCGAACTGTTGCTTGACCCTTCACCATGTGACGATACTTTCCGTCCACCCCTCGTCATCCTCATCATGACGGAACTATTGGAACAGTTCCTGATGAAGGCGGAGGAAACGAGGAGGAAACATCTGCCCTTTTTGGCGAGGTACAGCGTGAAAAGTTTTGAAGTTCGGATGGAAGAGGAGAAAAGAGCGCCGTCCCCTTGGCGAGGCAACCGTGGAAGAGAGAGAAAAAAACAAAAAGAAGACGAGAGAGACTTTTTATAGTGAATTTTGATTGGTTAATTTGTATGCATGTTCGCTTTCGCCGAAAATTGCCTGATGGGAAAATTTTGGAGAGGGAGTCAGAGAGCCACCATTCCTTTTGGAGAAAGGATATCCTGGTTGAGGGTCTTGCTGCTGGATTGGTAATTATAAAGTGCGGCATTAATTTGGTTTTTAATTTTGTCCATTATCTCTTATAATAACATTTTCCCCTTTTGGCCTTTGAAATTTTGATTAGTTTTAATTTCCCGAATGTAAGTCTAATTCCTTTAAAATATTCCGAATTTAGCTCCTTCCCTTGGTCTAAGTCGAAATTTCTGAACACCCAACCATTTCCCTTTCTCCCACCTCTTGGGTGCTCGGCTTCTCTGCCTCCTCTTGGGGAATTCCCAATGTAAAAAGTGTATTTTACCTGTTGGTCCCGGTCACAAGGGAAAGTGTAAATTTTGATAGTGGCACTTTGCCTGTTTTCCTCATGCATTTACATTCCTTGTGCACATTTTGAGCAGCATTTTATTCTGTGCAATATTTGGTGGGAAGACGCCCGTTCCTCATTCTCCTAGGGTTCCCCCACTATTTTAGTCATTTTTGAAGATCCACCTCGGACGAGGGGATTCCTGGGCTTCTGAACGGACTTTCAGAGCCCTTTTTGTGCCTGCTATTCTTGTTGGTAGCTCTGCGCTCAACTGTTCGGTTAGGAGAGTGATATTTTTATACAAAGTTATTCCTTAAGCACGTTAGACAGCTTTTCCAATACGTTTTTTATTGAGAGATAATTTTTATATTGTTTATTGCATGTAAGTAAGGGGCCCAGTTCCCTCAATCATCACTGGGGCACCTTTACCGGTAACTTTGGAGATTTCTTGGGAATTTCTCTTCGGACGAAGAGAATTCCAGTTTGGGGCTTCTGACCGACGTCAGAGAACTTCCCCACGTCCCTTTCGTTTTCCCCTGTTGGAAAATTGTGTGATAAATTTGGAGAAGAAAGAATATTTTGGAGATAATTTAGAGAGGGAGTCGAAATTCTATTTTATTTTGTGTTTCGGATTTCTAAAGATTGGTGATTTTGATAAAGAATTTTGTGACGTGTGGGTTTTGGCATAATGTCTTAAGAATCTCGGATACCGTCCCGTGGGGGCATTTCTCTCAGCGAATCTTGGTGTGGATGTGAGAGTTCCCTTTTATTTTATCCCATCCCCCTTTTGTGTTTTTATTTTCTCATTTTCAGGTGCCAATCGTGGCATTGTTGTATTGCCAAAGATCCAGATTTTATTATTCACTCATTTTAACCTGCAATAAAAGTATTTTATTCAGCAAGATAAAGTATGAGTAGATTTGTCCCGTTGTTGGAATCGGTCATCGGTTCCATCCCTGTCTTCATGATACACACCAATACCAGGGAGATCAACATCAGGTTTGTAATCAACCCCACCCTAGATCCCAATAGGATCCATTTCGCGTATGTGTTTGCGGACGACGTACTCTGGGTAAGCGTCCCACTCAAACAAATTTCAGAGAACCTAGAGATGGAAATCATGGAGATGGGAAACTAGACCCAGCTAGTACCATTTTAACCACAATTATTTGGTGTTCCATGCACCTGTAGAGTGATTCTCGAGAGCCTTATGAAAAAATATGAATCAGTTCCCTACGATAAATGTGTCAGATCAAATTTACTATATTATCCGAGTTCCTACCTCCGAGGATCTTCCCATCTCCTCGTTCTCTATAGAAGTATCTGCTTTTCCCGAATATACCATACTAGTCTTGGCAGATAAAGTGGTGATCTTCTCCAACGAACCTCTGGACGAAGAAGATTTCACGGTCATCGGGACATATCTCCTTCACCTTTTTACGTCCTAGGAAAGAAGCAAAATAACGACAATCACACCTCCGCTCCGAATGCTCGTCTTCTCCCACATGTGCTGGGATGTCCCTCGGGTAAGTGAGGTCCATTTCCTTCACTAACCCCCCTTTGAAAAAGGACCCCCACACAAGCACTCACCTGCAGACTTTTGCAGGTTTGTCAGGTTCTGCTACCCTTATTTACGACAGCATGGTATAACTGATACTGAAGCAACCATAGCCTTGGCCAGAAAATTGGCCCTAAAACATTTTTTGGAAGTGGATTTATTGGATGATAAAAGTGTGAATCCTGATCACGCCTTCCAGACTGTGGTTTGGAAGGTGACAACTGCAGCTAGGTTGTTCTCAAAATTTAAATTACCACATTCCATGTTACCTAAAATTCAGAACATACTTGATCCCCCCATGTTCAATAATAGCTTCAAGGAAAAAGACCGACTTTTACTGGCTAAGTAATTGGGTTGGGTGTCATCTCAATGACTAGTTATATCAAAAAACATTTTAGATTGGCCAAAAAACATTTTATTCCTTCAACAAAACATTTTATCTAAGCAGAAAACCGTTTTTAACCAGTTTTCTAGTAGGAAACAAATGTGTTCAAAAAAAATGGTCAGTTATAACTTAGGCCAGACTGAATTTAGCCTCAAGGCAAAAGGCAATAAAGTTTTATTACCCCTGGGCAGCAGAAACAGCAAACAAATTTGTCATGCTGCTTTCAACACATTCTACTCTCCTCATGTTTCATCTTATGAGAGACAAGTTGGGTTTTCCCCTCACATAGTTGCCTTAGACTATCTAGGAGAAACATTTTGACAGCCAAACTTTCTGTTAAGAAAACACACAGGGCAACAAGAAAGAGAATTGTACTTTTTCGAACTTTTATCTCACCAAGCAATGTAAGTAGTATAACTTACACTACTCGAAATTTTGCTCGGGATTTCATAGCACAGTCACATTTGTATGTTCTTTTCGAAACGCATTGTCTTTTCAGCATGCAGTCATCCAACCCTGGGCCTAACATGTTCCAGACCAAGGAAACAACCAAAACATGAGATCTGGCACACCAATGTGTGCCCCATGGCCAAATGGAAATTGCCTACCTGGTACACCTGGATTCCAGTCTCCAATTTACGGACATAATCCCGGAATTCCGCCGTTTTCATTTAACACTGCCATGGAGATAGCCCCATGGTATTGGGCCACATGTCAAGCTACTACAAGCAACATGCCTTGGGTTCACGCCATGTTTTCTGCGAAGGTTTCAAACCTGTTCTTCATGCAAGAACTGGCTCAGAAGTATCATGAAAATCAAGCACACAATTTCCCGGCCTTTTCTCCAAACATTCCGCCACCAGGATATCCACATCACGCACAGATTCCACGATTCCCGGAGCCCGTATTCCGTCCAGCAACACGTGGAGATCGCCATTTTTCGCCTCAACAGATGACGCTTGCAAATTACGGTGACCCGAGATTTGCATTTCATGCAAATTTCGGCGCACCGTATTTTGGCCACCATGCAGCGCCTATTCGCATGTAGCGCCACCTAGCACGTTTTCGCTTTTCCCGCCTAATACAGGGACTCCCGCTGGCACATTTCAAGATGGCCGCTCAGTGGAAAGTGGACGCGCGATCGTGGACGCTTCTGGCTCTTCAAATTTCGACTTTTCCTCCATAAATTCACCTTCAAATTCGGATTCTACGATCGCCTGTCCAGTTTCCACTGGAGCGGCCGTCGGACAGCGTGAGGTTCCTGGGGTAAGTGACTCGCCAAATGCGACATTCACTTCCGAATCTAGGCCTGTTACTTTGCCTGTTAGAATCGAAATTGCCCGTGATGTTACCAATGTTCAAGCCTTTTCAGGGGTGCGCTTTTTAGCCTAGGAATTGTCCCGTGTCACGGATGGATCATCCGGCCCGGGGACTGCCGAACTGACTTTGGTAACATCTCCAATCACGTCGATGTCCGCATCGCCAGTCGCCGAGCCGGATGGCACGTCCGGACACCAAATCCGTGAGCATAGGGAACAATATGTTTCCCCTACGACCAATCGATCTTACTACCGTCTGGGGGTCCACAGACCGCAAATGGCTGTTCAAGGTATTCCATTGCAAAATTCCTCATCCATCCATTCTAATAATCATTGGGAACGGGCCAGCACTTCAGCTGAAGCCCCCCCCAATCCAGCATGGGATTTGGCTCAGCCATTGAATTTCCCACTGGACGATCTGGATAGGGAAATCGAGGATTTAAGCTACGCTACACGTGTAATGGCGTTCCTGGACGCCCCAGCACACAATTAAGTGCACCAAGAGCCTCATGATTTAACACTATGTGTTATGATCTTTTATTATCCATTTTTATAGGAAATATTTTCCTGACCACGTTTGTAAGTGGCATATTCCCATGTACGCTCTCTGACCACGTTTGTAAGTGGTCTATTACCATGTAAGATCCCTGGTCACGCTTATAAGTGACTTCCCACTCCCTTTTGCTTTTTAGATCAACAGGGTTCCCAAATTTGGGGGAGCTTGAGACGTAACAATTTTCACCATTAATTTTTCTGCATATATCTTAGTATTTAGGTTTATATTGCATGGTTCATTCACCTTTAACCAGGGCGTCGACCCTGAAGCACCTCCAGGTAGCATGCTACCTGTCTCCCCTCTTGCGGCACCGCAGTTGCTGCGCCACATTTCAGCGGCGTAGCAAGTGCGGTGTAGCGAGGGCAGACAGGTGCACACGCACCTGTTTCTTCCAGTAGGGAGGGCCTTGGGTGGAGTCCCTTCTTCAGACTATATAAAGGGGTACAGGTGAGATACCAGAGTACACTTGAGAACTTCCATTCGAAGGGTGAACTAGCTGTCGGTTTTGCTGTTCACAAAATCTTGCTCGGTTTCTGAACTCTACATCTTTACCTCAGAAACCTCTCAATGTCACTGCCATACCAGTTAATACTTATTGTACTCAAGGGATGTCATCCCAGTTATCTTATTCTATAATAAACATATAAAGTCCACGTACCGTGTCGTGTCTCCTGATTGGAATACCTCCACAGCTGCCTTCCAGATACCTGCAAGGAAAAGACTGAGTATTAACGAATTTTATTTTACCTTTTACCACGAGAACTTTGATTCATTTTGAATTTGGTGTCATTCTGTGAGTGACACCTCTACCTTCTAGCATTACTGTATCATTTCCTATTTAGTGACCGTTTCGCCATTGTCTGTATATATATATATGATAAAAAGCAGAACCCAAACTTAAGTTGGCAATAATCTCTATGGCATGGATTACTTTGGCAAGTATCCTCGGTAATATTAGTATATCCAGCTTATGGATCAGGCCATAGAACTAAATATTTAGTTTACAATTGTAAATACTGTACATCCACAAAGTATAAATACTTGTACATGTAGTTGGAAAAAGAATCTGCAGCATGTTTTGTCATACACGATTTCACTCTAAAATGAGCTTGCGTATTAGGAAAGGAACAACTTGCAAGTAATAGAGCTTGGATCTTTGTGAATACATGTATCGTTTAACGAGCAAGAACAACTGTCAGAAAACGGGAAAATAACAAGTTTAATTTGGAATATATTTTCCATAGTTTTGATTATTTTCTCAATGTTGCAGAAAATATGGTGCAGTGAATCAAATATTATAATCAAATGTTTATGAACGGTTCTAACTCATAAAACAAACATCAGATAGATCCATGATTTCATTTTCTCCAGTGTGTATAGTTTATGAAATGAGGTACAAATGCAAATTTAGAGTAATACATGGACAAATTTGAGAAAACTAAAAAGTAGATCATTCCATCAAGCATGGCCAAGAATAAGACAATTTTTAGACCAATTTGGCTAAACTTCTCATTTCTGCAACAGTATCAATACTTATCGAAAAATAAATCTAAAGCAAATTTCAGAACGATTCGCAACTTCAAAGGAGTATAACATTTTAAATTTAATTTGCTCGAGGTTAATCGATCGGTTAAAAAAATCCCACAAGCAGTGCTCAGGACAAGAACATGCCACTTGGGGCATATCTGTGCAAACATTAATTTAGCACCGCCCGGAATAACGCATTTGAATTTGCGTTTCCGAACCTCAAATCTCATTAGGCGCAAGCAAATGCATCTAGTCAACCATGTTCAAATATGTGCCGCTTGGTCGAGTGCACACTGTGACATCATTGGCAAATTGGGTTGCTGAACAGGGGAAATTGAAGGCAATGCCCACTGAGCCATGCATTGGAATTATGGAATAATTTCCAAGCCCATTAGCGAAACAAACCTAGTGTTGCTCGACTGTTCCCAGTCTCTCCGATAGGCGCGCCCCACGAGCGGAAGAGCACTGAACTTCTTATCGTCAAGCTCCAGCAGTACATCGTCTGGATCTGTCGGCTCTGAAGACAGCATTCTCTCCAGGCAAAGCTTATCAGCCTGCAGCTGAAATAAAAAAAAATACATTTGCTTATGAATATTTCATAGAATCGGTGACGAGGGGCTGCGTGGGGATGCTTGGAAAATCCAAAAATGAGGAAAGAGCAGATGGAGACACAAAGAAGAGTGTCGTAATGAATTGGAAATTGAAGTCTACGACACCAGTCCATCACCCAGCAAGAGCGGTGATCAAGGGAAGGATTATGATAGGTAAACAGAGTTTTGATATACAGTAAGCAGCGATTCCGGATTGCCACCGGCATCTGACAAAGCGAGCGAATTAAAAGCGTGGACAAGCACAAACAGGATCTCTTCCGTACAGCAAATCAAGATTAACTGTTGTCAAGGAGAGGAATAACACATTGCGGCGATTGCGGCAATCACTAGAAAATCCATAAAAATGATCTTATTACGGTCCCACTCAACCCACTATCTCTATAATATAACAGTAATGAAGTCTGTTTACATCCGGCAATGCACTGCCATTAAGCTTTGAAGGTTCCAGCACAAACAAATTTAATTTCAAATTAAAGCAAATGCAAAATACATTGCCATTTTCTATTAAGTCTGCATCAAAGATTTGAATAATTTCAGATTTTGACAATTTCTGAACCTGTTTGTGAAATGCATGAGCATAAATATCATCAAACGAATTCTAAAGAAACCACATTTGGCAAAGCCAACTAAAGAAAACTAAAGGAAGGATCCAAGAAAGCAGTATGTACAAACATTGGTATGAAACATTAGATGTAAACATGAACCGACATCCACCTAAAGGCAATGGAAATAAAATGTAATCAAATCTTAAATTATTTCGTTTGTTGTTGTGTTTAATTTATGAACTGCGCATAGATGAACGCAGTTCTTCTAACATAGGAAAATATCTATTGAAATAATTTATAATGAGACTATATTTCGACATGTTTTTCATTTTTGATTTGTTAAAAATACCATTACGACTTCATTTTGTTGCTGGAAAAATAGCGATAAATGTGTAACTCTTTGATAAAGCATATCAGCCATTCATCTTTAGTTATTATTTAGCATCTATGCCCTATAGAGTCAGGTAGCACAATCGGCTCATGATCAATTTCTGAACCAATGTAGCAAAATACCAGTGTTAAATAAATTTACTCAGACGAACTTTACGAATCGTACTTTGGCAGTCCTGAAAATCAGCGTGTAACATCTACACGCCAATTCGTTTAAAAAAATAACTCGAGGTGATCGATATTTTCAAACCAATGGTATATCTTTTGCACGCTTGACATTAATACGATCTGCCAAAGTACGATTCACAGGGCATCTGTCTGAGTTATGTTGTTATTAAAGCTCAACTGACCCACTCTATTACGCGTAAATAAGCTGAGATTCTGTAAAGGACCCACTGTAATAAAAATTATATTACATTGTTATGCTCGTTTTTGGTCGTTATGAAAAGTTAATGAAAATAAGCAAATCAGAGAAAGAACTAGGATTATATTTCAAAAATGACCATGTGATGGGATTAATATTTCCAGCCTTTCCATCTTAAAATGGCATTATTGACCTGCAACAGCATGCATTTTATGGGGTGCGAGCTTTGTTTGCCAGCGCAGGTCCATTCCTAATGAAGCGGAATTGATGAGGTGCAAAAGACTAATAAAAACCCAGAACCGCATTCCCGCCACGTAGAAAAGCAGTGACAAAAATTGATTTTTCTTTTTCAAATACAATTTTTTTGGGGGGAGGAAGGGGGGGTGGATAGAACTTATGCGTGTTCGCTGGTGTTGCGTAAATCCAATCAGGCGAGCGTCTGAGCCCCAATCTGATTATCCGGCTAAACACACATGAGTGTTGATGGCGTGTGAGGAACGTGGAATCCTTTACCTGTAAGGGATGCTGTGCAGATACGGCATCGAAGCAGCAGAAAGAGTGCTAATTGGCATGATTAGGCAGTGATTAGATGGAACAAAAGGCCGACTTCGAAGCAAACAGACACAATCGCGGATAATTAAGCGAGATGGAAGGAATGCGATGGCATGTTTGCCCGGAAGCGAGGGGCAGAATGGGAAAACAGCAAGCTTGGCAAAGGGCTGGGGGTCCATCAGGATGGCAATGCGGGGAATGTTAATTAGCGGCTAATTTAATCGCTCCAGTTTCTAATTGCCAAACTGAAAACGCGTGCTGCCCATAAACAGAGCAGCGAACGTTCCTAATAAATTAATTAATTGCCGAATTAGAGCAGCTGGGCAGATAGGCTTAATTAGGAAAAATTGCTGGCAATGATATGCCACGCAGCTTCCTTCTACGGTCCACTGTGTAAAGCCTACAATTTATAACGATTTAGCTCTTCGAAGGTGTGGTAGTTTGTTATAATTGCGAGCGCTTCAGAAAGGTCCGTGGGGATGGCAACTGCGAAAACTGACGAGAATGTCCCTATAATGTTGCCTCCGAGCTGCCAACTCGGAAAACAAAGGTTTCTAGCAAGATAATGTTTGTGTTTACTAAGTTTGCATTGTGTGCTAAACGAATTATGTTACGCATATTGCCCTGTGCTTAAGAGTGATTTAAAATGCCCAGGGCTGTAGGATGCAGGATATGAAGGAAGTTGAGATGGTGGAATTGCACCACGATCTTGTCATTACCGCGTATTAAGATTGAGCTTTTCCCTCAAGATTAAATTTCAGAGAACATTACTGAATATGAACGGTTTCAACGTTGGATTATGTGGATTCGAAATTGTGTTGATACTCAATAAAGGTGCATGCAAAAGATACAATAATGGATTTTGTGAATGAATTTAAGTAAGCTCCAGAGATGATTGCGAAGGATTCATTGACATCTAGCGTTGCAATGGATTTTTCGTTTTTTTTGTTGATTTTGCTTTTGGCCTGTCCTATAAAACGTCAATCTGGACTATATCATTGGCCATCCCTTCCCTGTCATAAGCATAGCTGTAACAATCGATATTTTTCACCACCTTCATGTCTGTGCTGCTAATAGTATTTGAAAGCAAGAAATAACAATAAAAACAAACACCTTAAGGGTTCGACAGTAATGCATGTGAAGACTAATGGCTGAGCAAAAGGCAGCAAGACGATGAGAGCAGAAAAGGTACTGAGAGAGCAAAAAGTTGAAAAAGCGACAATGGTAGCGCAGGCAGAAAATGTACGATAAAGTACGAAGTTGTTCCCAAACTGCCATTGGAGTGAGTTTTAATAAGGAGCAAGCACCTGCTCAACCTGAGCTTTCAGCTCTTGAAGGGCCTTTGAAAGGCGGGCATTCTCTTCGTTACGGGCCAAAATGTCTGCTTCGACCTTTTCCTTCAGCAGATCAACCTCGGCTTCCATATTGGCCTGCGCTTCCAGGGTCACCTGGGCCTCGTGGCTCAGACTGACTTCGAGGCACTTGCGGACCTCTTCCACGTCCTCGTCGTACTGCGTCTGCAATTCCTGTTCGGAGAAGTTGATTAATATAGACTAGACTCAAGATTTCTAGAGGCGAAACCAATTTTCTCTGACTTGGGAGACACTCTTGGGAATGAAGTAAAAATTAGTTCTCAAATCCTCTGGTAGCTAGAAAATAATGAATGCCGCCACCTTGGAGGAAAACAACTGGCCATGAATAGCGGGGTGAAAGCAGCATGGCGTTTTCACCCATTATGGCACAGTTCCTGATGAATTCCGAGGTAAGAGGTTTCCTTGACAGAAAGTCAGTGCAGGAAGCGGAGCAAGAGTGGCTGTATATGGGCTTAAGCCATGCGGCATAGTCACATAGTGATAGTATGTTTAGCTCAGTAGCAGAATTTGGGCAAAACACTTTATGGGTAAATAGGTGCAACATGACACAGGGTCATGAGGATGTCAACGTACTGTATATAGAAGCACTGATCTTTTGAAAAATTGGGAAAAAAAGTATTGTGATGTACCACTGTAGTACTTTCAGCACATACAAAACAACTGAACATTTAGGCTTCGTCGCCCATTTATCTTAAAAAACTTCATCAAATGAAAAGAAAAAGGAATTTACGGCTGTTATAAAATTCATGTACGTTAGCATCCCCTTGACGAAACCAGCTTGTCATCAGAATATAACATCACCGTTTTTTACTGTTAACAACAATCTCTTACCTGTCGCAGGCTCACTTCCGCTTCGTCTTTCTCTTGGAGTTTCCTGTCCAATTCCGCAATATGCTGCTGCAGTAAGGCCTTTTCGTTTTCGATCCTTGCCGAAAACTCGCTCTGAAGCATATCCTTGAACTGCATTTCCTCTTCAATCCTGAGCTGAGCAGTTTGCAACTTGGCCTCAGTGTCTTTTAACGCACGGTTCAGATCCAAGATTTTCTCGGAAAGCTTGTTTTCTTGGTCTTCTAGTCGCGCTACCAGCTGGCTTTTCTCAAGCTGAAAGGTTTCGGCCAGCTCCTTGGCTTGGTTTTCAAGTTCTGCAGAATAGTTTTCTTGCAGATCTTTGTACAGTTTCTCATATCGGAGTTCAAGTTCTGCTTTCGCATCACTAAGGTCCCGCTCTAGGTTTTGGGCCCTCTCCAAGGCAGCCTGAGACACCATCTCGGCAGTGGCTTCAATGAGCTTGTCGACAACCAGATATTTGTCCTCCTTCCCTCCGTGATCCCCGCTAGCATTTCTGGTAACGTTCTTAATGGCACTTTCCGGACATTCACACTTGATGACATCGTCCTGCAAAGAAATGACAAATATGCAGATCTTTAGTAAGGAGCTTCAGCAAATCTGCCACTAATGATGGCGCACCTCCAAATACTATCATAAAAATAAACTCAACAAATATTCATTACAAACGAAAACAACTCGGTTTTACAAATGTATATTAAAAATGTATCTATACATGCCAACACTGTTTGTATCCCTATGTAACATTGCAACCATTTCTAATTTATTATTGTACCGTGAATTTCAAAAAAAAAAAAATAATGCAAACATTATTGTATCTCTGTTTACATTACCGCTAGTGGAAAAGGCGATAGATCCATCCATCACTATAACAACAAAGTTGAATTCTCTGTACAAATATTTTCTTTGAGAAAATCATAAAATGATCAGAAAATTCATTTTGAGCTGATTTCGTTTCCTGTTTCGTTTTCATTTTATCCATAAGAGCAACAACTTTTGAAGGTCAAAGAATGACGGTCTGATAGTCATTGTCAAATATCCTTTTTGCTCGCGGCGCACAAATTCAGAACAATCTACGATAATTGATTTTCCTCAAAAATGACTATATATGGATTTCCACATGTCAGATATGTCTTATCATCCCAAAACCCACTATATAGAGGACTTTCAAAGGCGGTTTTTACTCGCAATGATCTGAGCTAGATATCCTCAGCTATCGCGAAAGAGCCTCGCAGAAAACTTGAATTCCTAAGCAATTTGGAGAATACAAACTCGCAGATTTGCGAGGCAAATTTCGCCCGCGGAGCAAGACGGGCAACGCGCGGAAAAACAAACAATAAAACGCGAGTCCGGAATAAATCAATTTGCAAATGCTGGCAAAACGAGAACAGATGTATTTGCGAAACTGGAAAACTGCAACACATTTCATTAAAAGAAAAAATCCCTGGCAAGAACGAATGAGGAAGAATTGTTTTTTTCCTCTCTTCTGGCACGTAAAAAATCGCTTTCGCTCGAAAGCAACGCAATTTCGCTACAATCGAATCGAACTATACAGTATATGCATTGGCGCTAATCCGAAATGCGCGGCACGTTGAGTACGAAACGCGATGTTTTCCCCTGAAATCATGGCAAACGAATGGGTTCCATTCTGCGCTCAAACAAGCGTTATTTGGGAGAAATGAAGGCGCGGAGAATTCCCCCGAGAGAGCGGCGCTGAAAAAAAAAAACCGCACAAATTGCTTCATTTCGAATCAATCTCGGAAACAGCCGGATGAAAACGACGGCGGAAGAAACGCTCATTTCGGGGCAGTTTCGCGGACATTTCCATGCGCAGAATGAAACGCTGATTGAAATTAGCATCGGTCATCCTGAATGCTAAAACGATTGGGCCACGGGGATGGAGTGGGAATCGAACTGAACATCTACTGGAATTCAGTTGGAACAATATCAATATAAGATCAATACAGAACAATATAAGCGTCCGAATCCATGCACCATATCTTAATTCTTTTCAGATTCCTCAGATTCTCATTTTGTTGCACATGTAGGTTAGCAGAAACGCACAGTGCTCTGTTTAGAACGGTGTCAGGATGCATTCAGATGCTTATCAGAAGCAACCGAAAACAAGCACCATAGTGACATTTTAAATCCCCATTCTGTTGCAGTTATTAAGGTTAGCAGATTCGCAGAATATCACGTAAAGAACTGTTTGACGGTCGTCTACGTCTAGGCAAAGCAGAATTCAGTTGCTATATTAGAAGCATAAGAATGCATGCATTGCAGACCCTTATCAAAACCAATTTTTTCTGACGTTACGAAGACTGTTGCGGATAGCAGAATATAATAGGGGTACTCGAGAGATGCTATGCGGGTCATACATTGGCAGTCATAAAGTCACATGTGCAGAATTGAGATATGCTAATTGATTTCAAAAATTCACTCACGCATATCGCTGCTTTCAAACCAATGAGGTTTGAATGCCTTCGATTTGCACACGTGACTATATGACTGCCAAAGTCTGATTTGCGAAGCTTCGTTCTAAAGTACTTCAATTACAAGTACGTCAGCTTTACAATTCACACGATTACTATTCATTTGTTATTGAGATAGCTTTGCAAATCACGTTTGCAAAGCTTACATATTATTTCACACAAAACCGTAAGAGAATCACGCATATTAACGTTCATTGGAGGAGTTATAATGTATATTAACCTATAATCTCTGGGTTGTACATCGTCTTAAAAGGCAAAGATGTCCTAGTTCGTGACTGGGAACAGAGTGGGAAAAACAGAATTTCCCAAACAATGGAAAATCACGCTTTCCACCTTTTTCCTCGCAAGGTTTTATTGAAGTCTGTCGTGGAAATAGGTTCGAGGAACCGTATATCTTCGCCGGCATCCCCCAAAGTGCAGTTATGCGAAATGCCGTTGACTCATGCATTCGTTTGATGGAGAATAATATTGCGGGAATTTTGAGCGATAAAAGAGGGAGGATTGAAGAGCGAAATAAACGGAAGAAGAAGTGGAAACATCCAAGAGGGTACTAATCGTGCATCAATTTGACAAGGTGAGGGTGGAAGGGGGTGATCAGCGCTATAAACAGATCAATGAGCCGAGGCTAAAAATTGAGAGAAATTCCCCCTTTGGAGGTTCCCCCTCGGATCCCGGCAATAGGCTGGATCCAAAAGAGCATCCGAACGACGAGGGGATTGGCCATGGGCAGCTTCAGTCCTTGATGTAGTTGCCTTCGCGCTCGCTATACAAACGTTTGCACTTCTTGAAATCATGCACGACAACCCAGATGGAAAGCCCAGTTGCGGAACTGCGACTTGGACGGGTGAGAAGACGGATACTCAGACAACGACCCCCGGAAGAGGAAGGAGTGCCTGCAGTGCCAACCAATAACAGGCATGGTAAGTTGATTGGTTTATCCTAATCTCGTTTCTGTCACGAGGTTCCCGTGGTAGGGAAATGGCTGATGGCTTTGACTTTCTCGTCTTCAACATCCTGCAAGCAATTTTACATCACTGCGAGCGTTTGCTGTCATTCCGGACTATTTTGAGAACCCTGCATGTATTTGCCTATACGTTATTTTGGAAAAGAGGAGGAGTTTGATAGGAATGTACGGAATTATTAAAAATAGTATATAGTTGAATTTTCGTGTCAAATCATCTCGTGCAGATGTAGCCCAGCCAATTTCGCGGGATTTTTTTTATATACATATTAACTACACAATCTTATTTTCATTATTTTCACCTGCAAGATCTTCTCCGAGTGTGCTTATCTGACAGCAAAAACTTCGTGGAACAGACTTTGTTACGCTATAACATCACGGAATAATTTAGAGGCAATTGCACTTTACTATTAATACATTTATAGAGAAACCCGAGGCAGCTAGTGTCGTTACGAGCTCATACAGCACCTTAAACATTTGATATGGCATGTTTATGAAGCTGATACCACCTATTATATTACTCGCGAGAATCCCACTGCCCGAAATCTATAGCTAAAAAACAAAATGTAACGTACGTAGAAGATACAGCTGGGAAGCTCAAAATACAGTTCTCTATGATTATATACGATGTACATGTAAATATAACTGACGTTAACATTTTTCAACGCTGGCAAGAAACGTTGTAAATCGAGTGAAAAGGCGGAAGCGCTTCTCCATTACGCTGATGAAATCAGCAAGGAAAAAGAACTGCGAAGCAAATTAGGCATGAATACAAATCCCTTCTCCTAATTTTGCAAATGGAGGTTTTGGTGGCGATAAAAGAAAACAGATTCAATGAATGCATATACTGTACATGGAAATAATGCGATTTACTGTAAGCATGGGTTAATTAGCCTCCCTTTGCAATGTTTTATAGTCAATTTTAACCCACTCGTGAAAAGTTATATCCCAGAAATTGCATATAACTACGCCTTTCCCCGAATTATAGTGGGGTAGTTTTGGAAGTTCTAAAAATATCTAATTTAAGTTGATGAATATTTGGAGAACAAGTCTCGTTTACTATTAAATATACACAGTCAGTCGTGTGTTTTTCTGTCTAAATTTACATTGTTCTTCAATGAGCAACTACAATTTGTGGCAAACCTGTACAATTAATGCACTTCAACCATCCTACATTTCACCAAAAAAACAATTTGCAAAAAACTTCACAATTGAATATCCTAAGCAGTATTATAATGAGTGTATAATGCTCAGCTTAGATTGACCTTGGATATCAGTGTTATAAACTTTGTTATTTGTAATATTATTTAAGCATTAAGCATAGTCAGCTTCTCACTAAGGTTAACAAAAATTGATAGATATGGCATGCGAGAAAAGGACGTCAACTGAAGAACAATCTTCAGAATGTTAAAAACATTCTTGAAAGCTTATAAGCGTTTCTTGTAAGCTCAGCCTGGCTCGGCTAAGCTTTCTTTGTGTGTGCCCTCATTTAAAACGCATGCCACATTCTTATCCCGCTTGGTGGCGCTAGTGTACGCCGAGTGATAGTAAGCGCTTGCAATAAGCATTCAGTGTGTTCTCACCCTTAGTTCATAAAACTGGAAACATAATGAGAATGCAGATAGAAGCTTTATATACGAATTGTACTTTGACAGTCAAGTAGTGCAAAATTGACATTCAAATTATCTTAAAAATTTACTCAATGTTCTCAGTATTTATAATTCTATTAATGTCCTCTTTCTGCATGCGCGACTTACATTACTTCATGGCTACCAAAGTACGAGTCGTAAAGCTTCAGTTTGAGTCCTTCTATACATTCAAATCACTAACGCCGCACAAAGGACATCAACAAGAGGTTGTATATTGCAGTTCATTGTTCAACAACGATTTTAGTTTATGCTAAGCTAGGTTACTATTCAGATCTGCAAAAGCTTAATTCTTCAATAGACAATTGTTATGTAGGCAGAGAATAACGAGTTTCCTTTTCTGAAAACACGTAATGCGCAAATTCGAGTCTGTCAAAAAGAAAGGAAGACAAATAACTTGAATTTTTATTGCATCAACAAAGGATGGAGTTTCCTCCAATGATTTTTTGGGGAAGCAAATAATCGGCTAATGTTCCTGCATGTGCACTTTCTAATTATAACGCGACGTTTCGCAGAGGTTTTGTTTGCGTCTCAAGGTTTGTTCTTTCCCTTTCACGAGTCTTCTTGCCATATCAATGCAAATATTTTGGGGCTCAGCGCCAAAAGGGTCCATAAAACATGACGCACAAAGTCTCTCCACATATTACGATTTACTTCAGACCCTATAAATCGGGCATCATTTCACCGCGAAAGAAAGCAGAACCGCATAAAGGAACGTAAAAAGGGCTGCAGGGGATCCCAGGGCTTCGGATAAGTAATGCTAATGGATGCGATACAATCCTGTTCAAAAAGCTGGTTTGCAGACTTGCTCGAGAACGGTTCCTAAGAAAAAATCTTAAGTAACTCCATTTTTTCGTATCTTTTGTAAGAAAACCTGAACTTGCCAGCGTGCTCATAATCCATTAGTAAGGCGAATTTAAAAGTGCAAAACCTTTACAATATGAAAGGAAGACTAAAAGCTAAGAACCGATCCCCAAATATTTAGCATTCTTCAGACGTAATGCTCCGCACCCTATGTGATGTGCCCATCACTGCAGGGGCTACCCGGACCTGCTCCCCCCTGACATTTTGTCTTCCCTTAATCTTGGTGAAGTTGGGGGTCTGTCATCATGTTTTTTGCACTCTGGCGGTCTCCTGAACGCCTTGTGGCCCACCAAACCTCTGCTTTCCACCAAGTCCTTTTCATCCTGTACTCCTTCCTGGTCATGGCCCCCCAGTAACTGCCAACTTAAGGTGTTCCTTGGGAGCTGGGCCGGATCATCCACTTTGCAATTCACAAAACCACCCTTTAAGTGTAGCTCATTTTATTTTGATTATTTGGACAAGCACTGCAGGAATCTCCTGTCCTAGTGAGAACTCCATGGTCTCAGAAGCTCTTGCGCCCATTAACAACCTCCCCAACTCTGTAGAAGATGATCAATCATTGATTAGAAGAACGCGCCGAGGTGTCAAAAGTCACGTGTTATCGACATAATGACAACATCTATACCTAAGGTCCATTGAAAGATACACAAGCTCCAAAAATACGACGAGTAATAAAACACCGTTTAATTAATCTGCATATTCGGCAGAATCTGCATTAATCTGCATAATGTGTAGGATGTCTCATTTTTCCTTGTACTGTTTTGCGTACACGATATTCCACGATGTTGTTTAATTAATACTAGCAAAGGTCGTTGAACAGTCATAACATGGATAATTCTACGCCAGTTATGCTATTTTAGCGTAATAACATTCGCTGCTAAGAGAAACTTAATGGCCATTCTGCTGTGCATGTACAACCAAATGAAAGGCTTTTGTAAAATCTGTTACAATGCAAAGTACGAGGTCAATGGACAATCAAATCAGGTAAATTTCGTAACGATTTAGCCAAAAGTCTGCATTACTCGTAATAGCACGCAATGCAGATAGCCGCCATTCTCATGAGAGCACTAAAATATCCTGCATTATAGCAATTTTTAATTATATCATATATCAAATTGCAATTACCGCACGCATCAATAGTGCCTTGACACATATTGCCCTCACAATCTATTTAGCAGAATTTATCCGAAACAGAACTGGAGTGTACACATGCACCCTTGAGGAATAAAACTTCCATAAATGCAGCGCATTCCGTGGGATCTAGTGTCGATAATTCAATTCAATTCCATTCAACTCATAACCCTCCAGTAAGCAAATAAATGCCATATGGTAGGGTGTCGAGCCCCTTACCAGAACCTTGGTGCTTCTTCGTCATGAAAATCATCAAGTAAAAAATATACACATGTATGTACATGTATTTTCCAAGTTTAGGCCTATAATTTTGAGCGTACATGAAATACGGTATAATACGGGTTAGTACACCGTATGCCCATAGTTTACATGTATACAATATAGTGTGAGTCAGGTAACACGGACCAATAACTCTATGACCCCTTGATGTCGGCCACCATGCAGTGTTTGGTTGCTTTTCTGTAACGTGCAATTTCCAGGCACTCATGGAAGTAAAAATGGTTATTTTAACTTTAATTTAGGGTAGAACAGCTCATAATTAATGTTAATTTAGCTAAAATTGGGAAAAATTGCTATTTTAACGTTAATTTAGGGTAAATTGATACAAATGGTTAATTTACGAGGCTCGTAACATTGATTTAGGGTATATTAGCACATATTTCATAGCTCATATTTTTATTGTGGTTTGGTGACGCTTTGGTCAGTACCAAACCACAAGTTACCCAAACGTTTTTGATCTGAATTTTGACCTAATCTAACCTAAGTTAACATGAAATATGTGCTAATCTACCCTTAACCAACGTTAAATTAACATTTTTTTATCGATTTACCCTAAATTAACATGAACAATGACCCTAAATTAACGTCAAAATAGCAAATTTTTCCCAATTTACCCTAAATTAACATTAATTATGAGCTAATCTCCCATAAATTAAAGTTAAAATAACAATGTTTACTTCCATCAGTGCCTATAAATGGCACTAAGCAACCAAACACTTCATGGTGGCCGACATCAAGAGGCCAGAGATATTGGTCCGTGTACCTGACTCACACTGTATGAGTCAAATTTTGATGAAATTCTATTTTTTTTTTTGGATGTTTTTAATTTAATTCTGATTTTATTTTTATTCTGATACCGACCGCTGTTAATTAGTAAACCCTTGGAAACTGAGTCAGCAGATACAGCCTACTGGACTGCATTCGACCAATCAAGTAACCAGAAAAATAAAACCTGAAACATTCTGCAAACATTGATTTTTCCGATCTACTTCCAATCAAAGAAAACGTCATATTTGCATGCCTACCTTATCTCGCCAACAGAAAACGTGCCAGTTGTGAGCATTATCACAAAGATCCCCCATTAATTCGTCGTTGTGCTCATATCATGGATCTAAGTGAAACACTGAGGATAATTGGTGAAGCATTCTACATTGCTCAAAGTAGTGAAAGCACTCTCCGTACTCTCTCAGCAACAGACAATAGGGAAGTCTATTTAGGAATTCGTCAACTTAACACAATCAAGGTTCGAGTGCTCCGTACATATATATATATACATGGAAAGCTTTTCGCACATTAACAAAAAAACAAACGAGGGAAAGGTGATGCCACTCCATCGATCCTGTACATAATTGCGAACGGAGAATTAATGGCTCGACATACAGTAGTAACGGTAAAAGCGTTTATACCAACGTCTGATGGCAGAGTTTCCATATCTGCTGTTTATAAAAGCGCCCATCTCATTCAGAATGCACCATCTGTGCACGGCAGACCACCATGACCTTAATCATTAATAAGTTGTACAGACAACTGTGCTCTAGGGTTAGTAATAATGCCGCAATAAATGCAGCTTGAAAGTCCCATTGTGGAGATCCACTTCACCAGAAATCCAGGCAACAAACCGTACAATGCACAACATTAATTGTAAAGAACGATGAGATACCCCAATAATCATTTAAGAAAAGCACCTCAACTCACTCCCTACACAATGTTAAGGGCCACACGCACGCGCCCCAAAATTCGTGTAATTACGACGTCATTAGCTCTTTCCTCTAACCGCCAAAATTACGTCCTAATTTGGATTGTAGGCTTACTTGATGTATTGTATGTAGTGAAATTATATCAATTATACAATGGAACTTAATTCATTAAGAAGATCTCGCTTTATACGAATTTCTGATACTACGAGCTCATTTCCAATGAACGGTTAATGTAAATTTCTTCTTTTAAGACGAATTCCGAATTCTGATGTTACCAATTTTCGTCTAAAACGGATGAATTTTCGAGTTCCCAAGCATTCGCGCTATATTAAGTTAAAAAGAACTTTAGACAATAATATTAAAAAAGGCACGTTATAACGGAGAATTCCCAGATAGAAGTTGCAAAACCTTCCCATTCATATACGTGGGTTAGAATTTTATCCAAACTTCGAGGAAACTTTATTTCTCATTGTTCAATTCAATTCAACTCAATACTCTACAGTCAGCAAACAGATGCCACATGGTAGGGGATGTCGAACCCTTGTTGTCGAAGTACTGATTTGTCAGCTTGTGATAATGCAAACTACGGTTTAAACGAACATATTTTTGACTTTCCTTGGGGTTCGTCTGTAAAAGTATATGTAGTGAAGTTAATTTAAAAAATAATTATTTGAATGAATTTTTCCAATGCGCGTTTGCAAATCTTCGGGTTACAATTAAAACATTTGAATAATAATGCGAAAAAAAAAATAACAAATCACGAAACTCGTTAAATTGGAAATAATCCGTAATTGGAACGAAAATCTTGCAAATGCAAACCCTGGTAATTTTGATTTTAGACATCAGTCTAGCCCCTAGAGGTGAGCTAATTGCGAGCAACTACACTATGTCAGGAAAGTATAAACTCACCCATAAAACACACGTACTGTATCTTATTATTACAACACGTAAATAAAGTATAAACTCAACTTGCAAAGTTTAAAAAATATGAAATTAATTGTGGGTTGGTCCTCCCTGCTTCTCAATAACCTCTATCATTCAGTCAAGAATGGTTTGAAGTAGTTTTTGCAAAACATTCATGTCAATCTTGCCTCAAGCATTCCAACTTGCAACCTTAAGTTCATTCACATTATGATATTGCTGGTTTCGCCCATATACAGCCCTTTCCTTCAAACCCCACACATTTTCAACCGGATTCAAGTCTGGTGAACGTGAGGGCATGGAATCACATCAACCCTTCCTCGTTCAAAGTTTCAAACCACTGCTTGGAGCTAGACATTGATGCATGCACACTAGCGTTGTCCTGTTGATATTTCCAGCTTGGGCCTCCTAAAAGAGGCAACCTTATATGCGAAGATAATGCCAATATGATGTGTATCCATCAGGGCCATCCATCCAGAAACATTTTTCATCAGAAAACACTTTCGTTCCATTCCTTATGCCATTTTACAGTTCCTTCGCATCATGCAAGCCGGTTTGACCGATGAGTGGAAGCGAGCTTGCGTTTTGCTTTCCTTTTCTTCAACTTCACATTGGAATTCATACATTAAATAACCATGCAATTTCACGTGTGGACAGCTCATCATGGGTGGCAAGAGCCTGAATGTGACTGAGGTCTCTGGGCAACAGTTTTTTAGGTCTACCTGATCTTTTTTTGTTTCCATACCTTTTTATGACATTTCGAACAACAGTTTGTGAACGTCCTATTTTGGTGGCACTTGCCATGTAGAAGGTATATCTTTCTGATTTCATTTTCACCAAGTTCATTTCCTCAAGGCAAGGTAATATGGTGAACGTTTCTGTATTACAACCAAGTGGATCTGATGTAGATGACCCTGCATATGGAAATCGGTTTGCAGACTGACATTCCAAGAATTTGCATCTCGAATTTATACTTTACTAGCTGGAAGGCCCGGCTTTGCCCAGGCTGTTCATAGTTTCTAAGCTAGGCCTACCAGGCAAATATGAGAGACGAACCTGTTACTATGGTAATACAAAATGAATGTATAGCATAAAAAACTAGAGTGAAGCTAATTCTTGCTAATGCCACTCAACTATGTTTAAACAAATTACCATACTCAGTTTTTTTAGCATGTATG
>JAQGAO010000834.1:0-29078 GCA_034697705.1 Ommatoiulus sabulosus | reverse complement strand
GGCCCGGCGCTTATTTGCAAATTTCGGGAAACCCCCCCGGCGATTAATTGAGGTAGGCGCGTATTGCGGGTACGGCGATTAATTCAGTTATTACGGTATGTGCAACGTTTCGACGCCATGCGTATTTATTCAAGAATGTACGATTATCGACATGTAATAAATTCTTAGTACTATTTATAAATACTCCCTTATCAAAGGATCGATGTCTCGTTCATCTGTTTAATATGTTAGCAAAATCTGCTCAGTCGTGTTACTGTAAGATTTCTCTCGTATTCCATTCATGACGACTAGACTGTGTATAAGATCTGTTTTGATTGACACGTGTGTTCTTGATTTCGAAAGATCGATTAACAGCCAACATTGTTTTCTGTTCCAGGCGGCACAATGGCAGATGGCGACAGATTGATTGATCTGGATGACTCACGAGGCGGAGGAGTAAGTAATCCCGGCGATTGCTCGCCTGGGGGCAGTCCCCAGAAGATGATTTCTGACTGCAGTGACCTGTATGACCTTATTAACTTTCACTCGAGCGCCACCACACAGATCCGCGAGGAAAGCAGGAGTAGGTCAAGTTCCTCTTCATCGTCCCCCCACCTGAAGAGGCGTACTAGGTCCTCTAGTTCGTCCTCCGGCCACTCGGATGGGCCAGACAGTGACAGTGGTAGCTTTGCCCGTGCCAATGGGCACCAGGCGCCTGAAGAGCCAGAGCTCGTTCATCCAATTTCCCCCGAAAGTGCCCTAGAGTCCAGTCCGGAAGAAAGGGCTACCATGCCGAGCAGCGTGGAAGCCCTTTCACCAGACGACAGCATGGAACACTCCCAAAGCGAAGAGCGATGTGAATCCCCCATCGCTAATCGCTACTTAGAACCCCTACCGATAGAACTAGAATCTTGCGAAGTGCGAGTTGAAGAGGATCAGGTGGTGGCGGTTGAGTCGCATTTGCATGAAACCAATAACACGCTCGATCTGCAAGACGCGAGTTCGGGAGACGAAAATGGTGCTGAGATAGCCATCGTCCAAATGGAAGTCGTCGACAAAAGCCCTTGTGAAGAACGGCAGTCAGCTGAGCAGCTGTTCAGGGAACACGAGAGAGTCCCTGGCGACCACGTTGACATTGTAGTCTCAGACGACCATGTTGGCAGTGAAGAACACGACGACCATAATGACAGTGAAGAACACGACGACCATAATGATCAGGAGGACCTTCAGAAGGCTGACGGTGAGACTCTGGTGACCGATGTCGTTGTTGAACACGAGGACATTGATGCTGAAGATATCGGCGATCGCCCGCTGGTTGAAAATGGTCACGCCAAAAATTACCAGGATATAGAGATGTTCGAATCTCAAAATGAAACTGGGGAATATGATGGCGAATCTAGTGTGTCCGTTGTTGAAAGCGTGCGGGTAGTGAGAATTGTCGAAACTATATCAAGAGAGACGAATCAAGTTTCCCATTGGGAGAGCGAGGAACCGCAGGAAATGGCACCTCCTATCCCTCAGACTTTGGATGTCCATGAAGATGATATGCATGCAGATTCTTCCTCCAGTAGTGATGATAGTGATTCTGAAGTAAGTGTGAACTTATCCATACTAACTCCTAATGCATTCTCACTTGCTCCTGGTCAGGGATTACCGTCCCTGGGGCAGTTTTCAAATGATTCCAGAGTTTATGCAGGCAATTTACCTACACATGCGAGTATATTTTATGGTCTCTTTAAAATTGATGCTTACTGCAGACGAAATCGTCAAAGATCAATTGATTCTGACAGATGAGCTTTTAAGGATAAACCAAAGTGTTACCACCTTTAGATTACCTTTAGATCTGTTGTATTATTTATGTCTTGAGCCATGGATTAACAAACTTGCCTGTGTGATAAGGCGATGAGTTATTGAGTCAATCTCGCGTCTGATCGGAACAGGGTTTGGGCTTGACCCATAAATGTTAGTTAAGCCTGAGGATTTTTGGCTTATTAATATCAAAGAATGGACCACTACTTCATGCATGGAAAGACCTTTACGACATATCCTTGCAGTTCATCCTCTAATTTAACTGTAACTGTAATCGTTAAGATTCGATTGGTTGTATGGTTTGCAACAATTGAACACCGTAAATTATCGCAACCAAAAAACTTTGTTTTATTCAAAACATGCGTTACCAGGCTAAAACGTTAATATTTAATGGACATTTGGCTGCCATCCATACAATAAATATACAATATATTACCCGCACTTTTAGCAGATTGGTCTATCTCATTAATGCCTTAGTTATTACTGATAGTATAGGATTGAGTAATTGTGCATCAACTGAAATTGAATAGTTGGCAACAGTACGTTGCGTAACTGTCAAAATTTAGATCAATAAAGACGTGAATGGATTATTAGTGTAGGTGGTATTTGGAAAATATTTTAATTCAGATTGACAAATTAGTTTAACAATGATGTGAATCTCGAAGATGTGGAGGTTTCTCTTGATCCCAGATTACTCCTCTCAAAAATTGTGGCATTCTTAAACCTATTTCAGTACAAAAAAATCAATTTTGTCTTGGCGAGCACGATGTCTTGATGGACACAGTGAACCAGGATGAAAACTCGCTTTGTGGCCTACTGTGGTTCTTGTGGATTAGGAAATAAGTTGAGATAGTTCATTTGGTAGTCTTCCCAGGACACTGTTACGGAAGTAGATTTCGCTACTACAAACAATAGTTGGGATGGAAAATTCGATTCTAATCTGTCACGTTATTCTCAGCGTGAATGCAGATTAGACACTAGTGAGAATTGCTTTGGAACGCTATACGTATAAAACTGAAGTCAGGCTTGGTAGGCGTCCTAATTAAATGCAACATTGGATGTACTAGCGAGCAATGATGAAATTGGCAAGCCGTACCTTCCAACTCATGAATCACTTTCAAAATAATTTATGGTTGATTTTTATAACTGTATTATTGAATCATCATATGATATATTATTTTCTAATATTAAATGCGCAGCACTTTTTGTCGAATTTTCGATCACAACTATCATGCCAATGCTGCGCAGGATAATTGCTACAGCGAAATTGGTTTTTGAAAGGTTGATTCTTTACATTCAGTATAGGATGTCATAGCGTTGATTTCATGAATTGACATTTGTGAATATTTAGTCAAATATGATAGTCTGCCTTTCTGGCATAAACACTGCGCGTGCTATAGATTATTTGGAATCTTCAGGTAACATGAAAAAAGCGTTATATCCTGAAATGTGGCCTAATGTCACGGCTGCTTGGAACTAACTAGATTCCTTGAAGAATTTAGCTAACTTGCATTTACAGAAGTAGTACAGTAGTCAGTATACATTATTCAGTTGACATTTTAAAATATCTAGCTGGCAAGCTTTGGTGCCTCGCATGTCTGCCTATTCCCAGGAGCAATAACTAAGGCATGACTAGCAACTTCAATAGTGGTACATCAGAGCGGCCTACTTCGCAGTGTATACAGCTAATCCCTAGGCCTCTGGTGTCGTCATAATCGTGACTTCTTAAATAAAAATCAACCCTTACTTTTAGCAAGTTTTGCTTTTGTTAATTGCACCTAGAATTTGTAATTTTAATTATTGTGCATAAGCCAGTTTCTTTTCAATATAATGCATAAGTAATGAGTTTTGCTAAATTATATTAAAGATTGCATTTGTGAATGTGATTTCTGTGCATGAGCCGTTGATGTAACTTAGCGAAGGTATATTTGTTGTTGCTAATTTAATTCGCAGAGTTGTGCGTCCTCTTGCGTTCATGTTGATTTCAAAATTTCCGTAGTTGAGTTGATGCCTCAGCAGTTCACTTTTGTCAAGGTCACTTAACTAAAGTCACTTTTGAGAATTCGTCTAGATAAGCTATATTTAAGTGAGCTACTGAGTTATATTTACCGGTTTTACCCCAAATGTGAAAGAAATTCGTAAGATTTCGTCCCAGTAAATTTATACACTGCATGTATACAGACTAAAAGAAAATCCTGATCACTGAAACGTTAATTTAGAAGATGTACCACTTCTGCGTCGTACTTTCATTTTCTTAAAAGGATGCTAACATGTACATGAACTGCAATTCATGTGTTTCGGGAAAAGTGAGGAAACCAAAAATAGAAAATAGATCTCGCAGCTATATATAAGAAATAATCTGAAGTCTATATAAACGTTCAAAATGTTGTTTTTTTGCTATTAGAAATCTAATAAGCTAGCAGTTCTTGATTAAAGTGTTCCAACTCTTAATAATAAAGTATCTGACAGATTCATCGGAAATTTTACAATTTTTATTTAATGATACGATTTCATTATACTGTTTTAACTGCTGAAGTGCTTTTTTCATTAAGTATTATAACCTTTAATTGTGAGAACATTGCAATATTTCATATAAATAATAAATTAAATATACCATTATTTCAGGATGTGCATGAGGTGGAAAGTAGCTGAGGCATCATCCAAACACTAATATACAACGTTTTCCTTTTGATTTAATAGCGATATCAATCGGGCAAGAAATTTAAGCAGATGACTACCAAGGTAGTCTCGGAGACGTCATCCAATATCTCCGGAATGAAATCAACAACGACCACGAAGAAGACTACAGAAATGAAGGTGGAATTAAACACACGCAGCAGTGAATTAGAGAATGGCAATAATCGCATGGTAAGTCGAAGAACAAATTTTCTTCAAAAGATTGGTAGTTTTAAAAAAATCGCTACTGAAAACTAAAGGATACCGCAATCACGCACCTGCCCTGGAAAAAACGTGGAATTATATACGTACATGCAAATATTGTTTTGTAAATTAAAGAAATTGTTATTTTGTAAGTATTTTCATGATACAATATCACTTGAACCGCAGATATAATTTGGTAGACTAGTTGCAAAAGATCAGTCTTGATCAACAGGGGAGTTTTGAGGTACTGTATAAGCTTCCATTTGGTTTGACATGCGTGTGCATCTGTTTTGCTGAAAGCCTTTAACTAAATATAGTTGTAACACGTACATGTGATGTATGTCCATAAAAGAAAAGCCACAATTTTTATGGATCATGTTACTTACCCAGCCATGACAGGAAACACTGCAATCCACCTTATATTTCCATAAGCAGCTATAGCATGCATGTCTAGCTATAGCATGAAAAATAAAATTGTCCAGAACCATCTACACAGTATTCTAAACGTACGTACTTGTATCATTCGCTTCACATGCAACAGGTTGCATTGCATGAAAACTGTTAATTGGAGTAAGTTAGTTTATAAAATGTCAGTTCTAGGTACTTATCCAGTCTATATCTACCCGATAATGGTGTGGAATCCACACTAGACGATAATGTAAAATTAATTAATGCAAGTTCAACGTGCATGACTCTGTTTGTTAGCGAATTTTTTCGCACTGGCGTGTAGACTAAAACTTTTTCTAAGTCGTGTAACACCAACTTCTGGGAGGGCTAACACGTGCATTAATTTCCTGTATTGTCTGTTTACTTCGATCATTCAGGTAACGTTAAAATCTAGGTTAAGTTAACGACAGCTACAGTGAGTGGCTTGTTTAGCATGCATTTTATGCGCACTTTTTTTCCCCTGTTCCTCGATTCAACACCAATGTCTTTGCGTTCTGCTCTAAATATATCCACGCACGCCTTTTCAGTCGGTGACGTCACCCACCCTATCCACCAGCATGCAATCGCCTTCGCCCAGTGATAGTGGCCGTAGTAGTTTTGGTGCAGGGGACGATGAGCCGTCTGGTGGCGAGATGCACACTGTCCATGAGGATGAGGATGATAATAACGAGGAAAGGCGCACGGCTAATAAGCTTCAAGAGGAATTAGAAAATGTGCCATCTTTGGCCACTTTGGTGAGTTCTGATTAATTTAGAAAAGCAAGCATTTGTTGGCTTCGGGCCGACATGCTGAATATGCGTGCGCCAACTTGAGCCTCCATTTCCCTCTGTTAAAGTGCAGCAATTTTGCCAAATTGAACTTTAAAGGTTGTAGAGCCCGAATAATTTATGTAACGTTTTTCTAACGGCACATCGTATTTGGCAACATCCTTTACCTAAGAAGGGAAAAACATTCAAAAACGTATACATCACAGAGAAAGTCTACATTTTTGCCGTTTTTCTATGATTTATATCATTTAAACATTTTTATGTAAGCATTTTCGATGTGTGAACAATTGTGTGAATCCTTGTCATCTTTGCCGCACTGTTTGAACGATACCAACTAATTTCCATCTAGCCGAGGATATTTTTGAAATGCTATCCAAATGGTATCCACATGATGTCAAACTAAAGTCTTTTTTGTTTTGATGAAGTAAATATTTGAGCAAATTACTCTTCAGAAAACGTGATTGATTTGCTCAGGATATCAAAGATAACCGTTACAACCTATCAGAATCATGAGATGAATGATGCTTCGTCGCAATTGTTTTCTCAAGTTACGATGCGTGAACTGACGTTAAATTTAGATAACCGAAAAATTAACCTGAACTACATTTCAAACCCAAAATTCATTCAAGAGAAATCTAGCTACTGTAAATTAAGGGAAAAATCACGATTGATACATGGATGACTGGATCATGCAATACATGATTCTTGTTCTTCGATTTAATAGGATGCATGGGCAGCCTACTGTTCACTTGTTCATGTTGAAACAAGTTGTCGATGTTATTTTCAATTCTTTATTAGTTCTTGAATTATAAAAAAAAACATTTTTATTGCGAGATAAGCAAGTAAAAGCTTTACTAAATTTCAGAATTTACTTTTGCATCGCTTAAATTTAATCTGTTTTATATGAAAATCTCCACACTTTGCTGCACATCGAACCCCAAGAATTGTTAAAATATTTAAGTTCGAGATTGACATTTTTTTAAAAAAATTTTGGGCGAACTCACAGGCGTTAAGCTAAAAACAGCGTGCCGATATGGAGTTCAATTGTACGCTTTTCTAAGTGTCCATCGAAAGGTAATTACTAACGCGAAGAATTGCTTAGTCATTGGAGCTCGAGCCTTAACCTTCTAACCATCTTAATTCACGATTTTCCGTAAAATTCGCCCATATTCACCCCAAATTAGTTTTTTTTTTAAAAAAAAAAAAAGGGTAATCGCTTCATTGATCTTACAAAAGTGGTCTTTGAATTCTGGTGATTGAGCAATCCTGGTCGTTAATTCTGATGGAAACCTTCTATGGCTTCCATTTGACTACTTGGTTATCCATGTATGAATTAATTTTGACGTAACCAGATTTCCTTAAAAGTGGTGCGCATTGTTACAATAACTTCTAACTGCATGTTGCACGATTAACCTGAATGCCACTTTGTTGTTTGCACGTAGAAATCCTCGTTGATTACAACCCAGTCGCCGAAAGAGGCAGAAAAGGAAACGGTCTTGACAGGAATATCCATCAAGGAATTGGTAAGTGGACCAACTTCCATATTTGAGACAATTGTCTTACGGTTTTTCTGCAATTCTTTTTCCGAATTGAAATCCCTCTGGCGAGCGTTAATTAGCGACGCATGCAGGGGTGCATTTGTTAAACGGATTTGTTTGTTTTTTCCGTATTGTTGTACGTTTGTCTCTTTGTGTCTCCGCATGTAGAAAGCAAGTTTTAACGAGCATAAGCCGAGAACAGAGGTAACAAAATCAAAGGAAGTCATTGACACTGGCGTTGACATCAAATCGCTGGTAAGTGAATTGCGCCAAAAATGAATTTTTGTACTAGTTTCTAATTATTCCACACGAAGTATTCCACATTCAGTTCTGAAATACGTCTTCTGATATTGTTTTGGTTCCGTTGATTAACTCGCCCATTTGCTTCCACTGTTTATCCAATACCGGTTTTTGGAGCAAAATTTGCTGATCGTCACGCTTCTGTAGGCAAACAACTGGAAAAAAGCGAAAAGGAAATCGTTTTTTGTCCGACATGTTTTTTGACAATACATTAGTGTCAGATTTAATTCGGTGAACAATCAGGGCATAAACTGTTTATGCAGCAGGGCATCTTTTCATTTCCGTTTCCAAAACAGTCGCTTATGTTTAATTTTATAGGCGTAATTAGTTTGTCGTTGGTTTAGTCAACAATTGAAGGCCTTCTAGTAGTTGGATACACGTCAGAATGCACTAATTCTTAGTTCTTTTATACATTTTTTTCTTCAAATCTCTACTTGCTAATAACCCGAGCATATTGTGCACCTGCAAACGGTTAATTCCAATCTATTTGTATAACACCACTGAATTTAGGAAAGTAGTAAGCTCCTATCTCACCACTAATTATACAGTATATATCAATTGTCGCATTAACATTTAACAAATATGCAAAAAAATAAAGAACTAACTCTTGAAGAGGTGTAATCTGCCTGTTTTGGAAAAATAATTTCAAAATAATGTTGTATTTTGGTATGGATTTAGAGAACCAGTTATGGGAATCTTGTTCAAATCGAGGATCTGAATCTGGCGAACGCCCCCTGCCAAAAATTCACGTCGCCATCAGCGTTGTCTCAGGTATTGGGCGAATACATTGTCCTTTGCACATGAACTATGGTGTCTTACATCAGCTCAGATTAGAGTAATTGACGATTAAATGGCAAAATTAACATATAGCTGTAATCGTCTATTACTTTACACGTTTCTGAGTTTAGCACATCCTGCTATGGTGTTACCAGCAATGTTTTTTATAGGGGCTAAAATTCAGCAGTTTAGACAAATGAACATTTTCTCAAATTCCCATATGGATAGACCAATATGTGTGACATTATGGCCAATAACATTGTATTGCCATTTCCATGTGCAGTAACTGTTAACAGAAAAATTAGCAACAAAATAAATACAGTAGATAGTTTAGCTGCTAATTAAACAAACTTGCTGGAAAATTTTGTCTGGACTCAACTCCCTAAAATTGAAAATGGCTGCGTGTAGTTAAAATCTTTGGAAATCAGTTACCAAGTGTATGCCTTCCTCAATGTTTATTACGCAATGTTCAATGCGTATAAATGGTTGCTTTAGACATATCGGAAACTTGAGCAACGTCCCGTTAATAAATACCATGCGTTGTTTGTTATGAAACATTTAGGGAAACTCATTAGCAATTAAGCTTTCCGTTATCTACTGTAATTGATTTCATATCTGACAATATAATGAACAAATTTATCCGCATACATTTTTCATAAAAAGGTTAATTTTAAATTGAAAAAGTCGTCCATTCTTACGCTTGTCGACCCTCATTGTGGTACTTCCTCTTAAATGAATTAGGTGGAAATGCCGAAATCGCTGAAGTAGAATAAAATTAGCATATACTTTGTATATTGTTATTACTAAAATAACTCGTACGTTTTTAATATTTCAAGTCTTTTTTAGCACTAGTTTGGAACTTAAAAGTAACGTAGAGTAGTGCAGCAATAAGAAACCTTACTGAACCTTCCCACTCCTGTTATGTTGCAGTATTTACCAATTAGCTGGAATGCAATAAATTTGCATACTAGAGTCCTTGAATTTCTGCCAGCTACTCAGTAATAAGCTCTTAGTGGATACTGGGGAATTTGTGAGATTATGAAAATGTCATTTTTTGGGATTGCGACTTATCGAGGGAAAATAAAAGCAAGGTTTTGCAGATGTAAATGCAAACACTCCCTTAGTAAAATACCTGCAGTGTACAACATAAATTGTAATTAAGCTTGCAACTAACAAGAAAATATTTAAAGAAATTTAAATTATTTTTTTCCCTAAATATGCAATTGTTTTGTAATGCCTTTCCCTTCGCATTATTTACCCAAACGACATGGACACCCCATCGTTCCTCATTAAATGTTTTGTCATTACTCCACATGACGATCACAACGATGAAGAGTAATGAACATTATGAAAATTGGCCGCTTATTTTATATAACAGGCATGGGCATTGAAGGACTCGACTTTTCCTTAAAAATCCTTAAATGCTGCTCAAGTTTTCAAATGTAGTCAGAGCACGGAGAAGGCATACTTTATTACTTTGTTCCCCATTTCAAATTGGCCACTTTTGTTTATATCAGCGCACGCTTAGCCACAGCGATCTCTCTCATTTGGACACTGAAGCCTTGAATGGCGAAGATGAGCTCGATGAGGCCATTCCACTCGTGTATATGGTGAGTGAGGGCCTGCTAGCGTTTGCTGTTCAGTGCCTATGGACCTGGCTGCTTAAATGGACTAATTGTGAGCCCGTTAATTAAATCCTGGTTTTCCTAGCGCGCAAAAAGCTATTCAGATCTGACTCGTTATGAAGAAGAAAGGCAGAGAGAAAAGGAGGTGATCCATACCGGGGTTTCTGTCAGAGCTTTGGTAAGGATCCACGATTTTTCGGGGTTTCTGCCAAGCACAAACTGTGCCAAAACTGCACAGAGAATATAAGCACTTTGCACCTGCTAGTATACTTTCAGTGACTCCACTTCTTTCTTGCTAATCGATTAAGAAATTCTTTCTCTCCTACACACATTTAACTTCAGTGGTGAGTGGTGGTACGATGCCCCTTACTTCTGTGATTCAGGAAAAGCTAAGGTGGTCTCATCGGTGCTGGATAAGCGGTGCCTCGTGCTCTCAATCAGTCATTAGAATTCTTTGGCTACATAATGAGAATCTGGAATTTGGTAACATCTCGAATAATACCTAAAATATGTTATATCCAATTACCTTTTACATGTAAGTGGGATTTCATTTTCAGCAGTTGGTTTTGTCTAGAGCTGAAAGCATAACGAGGATCAAATGTATGATCATCTATCATCGCTTATGAGATCACCTTAAATTGGCCAGAACTAATTTTGCACGTAATGAGAATGGTTTGAATGCGAAAAGTTGTAGACAGTGATGCACGTGCTATATGGCTTGTAAATTGAGATGATTTGATCACCATGCACGTACTTTTATAATGCCTATTTGGAGTATTTGCATGTTGTAGTTAAAAATATTCATATCCATTCTTCGTACAAATGAATATCGGACATTTGCAGTATATCATATTTATATACTGTATAAAGGATGTTGAATATTTTTGGCTTAATGGCTTGTTACTAACCCAAAACTATTGGTTTTCATTAATATGCAATAATTGTTGTTGAAGTTGTAACTAATTGTGTGAACGATGCATGTAGCGAGCAAGTTTCTGTGACCTGACACAAGATAACGCCCGTAACGACTACACACAACGAATGAATATTAAGACCGGAGTGTCCATCAGGTCTTTGGTAAGAATTTCTTCAAAAGTTGGATTTCGTTTGTGCACTAGTATAGAAACCTGCTGTATTCACGTTGATTCTTGCCAAGTAATTTATCCCTTGCACACAAGCTGATATTGTGAACCACAATTTAGAAATGCCATTTGGTCTGATATTTGCATCGAAGATATTTCTATCCCAGGCGAAAAGATAACTGCTTGCTGTGGCTATTTTGCCACACCATCGATTTTCTGAAACTGGCGTTAACGCCAAATCCAGCTGTGACCAGTGCCAAGAAATTTGTGCTATATTCCTTGAAATTGCATTATCTCTCTCCGATGGGAATTTGCTTTAAGCCAACAATTGATTCAATGAGAGCTTCTCGAAAAATGATTTCCTGTTGATATAGAACTTAAAAAATCTTTAATTTGCAGTAAATGCAGTAATTTTATTACATTTACTAGCCCATATTTCATGCCTGCATAGTTACTATCAATCTAACAATGACTTAAAGGTTTAATGAAACTAATCACTTTTGTCATATTCGTGCAATAATTGGCTTTGTGTGTGGGGTGATTTTGCTTTCCAATTGGGAATAGAATAATCTAGTATAGTTAGTGTATTGTATTTTGCAATGTATTTTACTGCATTCATGTGCACACTTTCCCTCCTCATTCGTTGATACATACATATTTTGAACATGTATTTGTTTTGTCTTCTGTTTATGTTACATTTTAATGTAAATTCTGCATGAATTACGTTTTCTTTGTATGTCGTGGGTTTGCTTTTGTTTCTTGTTCTGCCAATCCAGAGGAGTAGTGTTTCTAGTATTGATGCACACGAAGCATTTTCAGCAAAAGGAGTTAAAACAACTATACTGCTTCTGGACATTCGACAGTTTCTTATGCTCATTATTTCATTAATATAACTTTTCTTCAGATTCCTGTATCCTTGGTGGTGGTTATTTTGGGGCTGAATTTTGACGATTTCTAGCAAATATTTCGCAGTGCACTTTTAAATATGCTTGATGATTGTCTTTTGAGCTTTTTCTCTGTAGCGTCTGACGATGAGATTTCCACGCACAATTATATGTAGACGAATTCCGTGAATTGTGTACTTAACTTATCTCATGATCTGTACTATTCTTTCCTTGTTTTTATGCAGAAATCGAGCTTCAATAGCTCATCGGACAGTGTTCAAAATCAGGAGCTAAATGAAAGCGAAGGTGTAAAAATCGACCGTACTAAAATCACCAGAAACTTCAGTCAGGTAACAGAATTTGGCATGCTTGATACCAGTCTTTTTTATAATTAAACTTAGGTTTGTTTTTCTTGCCATAAAATAACAGTACAATTGGAATACAGCACAGCCTGCTTATAACAAATCGTGCTGTATTTCTGGCAGAAACTCTTGTCTTATTTAAAATTTTAGTGCTAAATCATTTAAAAGCAATGTAAGGGCGGGCACTGATAAGCAAATATTTGACGAATTTAATGCGATTTCAGTAGTGCACAAAAACAGCGTATATTTTGAGCAAATTTTACTAAACACTAAAAGGAAGAACATGAATTTATTGGCATGCATTATATTTTGTAATTTCAAATAAGAATGGCAAACTCATGGCACACATGTACTTGCGCTACTATTGTCAATGATATCTAAGAAAATCAAGTGTTGCTAATCTGCTAACATTCTCTATTCAGGTTGACAATCCTTTGTATGCATTGTTGGATGCTAACGATGTAGTAAGTGCACTAACCTATACTAACTTAGCTGATTATAATTATAATTACATATATTTTTAAAACCAATTTCTTGTAAACACTTGCCCGCAGTTCTTGAGCATGCATTATCGCTTTTCATGTCTAAATAACTGCCTAACTAATATTTTGAGGTATCACTGAGTAACAGACTAGATATTATACATCCACCATTTTGTGCATTTTCAGAGTAATATGTCTGACGAAATAGCATCATTGTGCCGAATTTGTGGCAAACAAGTTTTTCACATGGAACGAATCAAAGCCGAAAAAGGTGTCTTCCACAAGACTTGTTTTCGGTGCAAGGAATGTTGCAAATCGCTCAGGTTAGTTTGCAAGGATCATATTCCATTTTCAATAAAATTTCCTATTTTAGGTCAAACATTTTGTTATTTATAGCCGTTTTGTGAAAAATTTCTTATTTTACTGGGGAATATTATACGATGGAGAAGATTGCATTTTATGGCATCTTTCTTCAATAATAAATAATTCAGAGTTCTGAAACTTACAAGGAGCCGATTACAATGCATTTTAAAATTAGGGGAGTCGCTCTAAACAACAGCTACCTTATAATTTTGGTTTTTTACAATGGCATGAATGCACGGAATGGAACTGATAATACAGTAGTGTACAAATATACCAATATTTATTTCTGACTTCCTTACATTCTGTAAATATGGACATGTTGGACGTTTAGTTGCTGTATGCTATATTTTAAAACTAATGATTCTTCTTTCTCAGTGTGGATACCTATTGCAGCCATGAGGGTGTGCTTTATTGCAGATCACATTTTAGGCAACTTTTTCAGCCAAAAGCAAAATTCGAAGAAGAACGCGTTGGTAGGTGAATTCGTTTACTTTCGCGCTGCAATAACTCTTGCTATCATCTCGAAATTGGAATCAGATGGTGACATTCCGCTATAAAGTCATTAAATAATCGATTTTCACTTTCAGTTATTCCACGTCGCAGGCACGAGATGATCATAAAGGAAAATGTCCCTGCCGAGCTTCCTCCAGATGTGGTACGATGTAAGTGCAAAATTTACGTTTTTAATTTTTAAATTGGTATCTAAGAGTAAATTATGCTGAATGACAAGTTGTGCGCTAATGCATGATGGGTTATCAAACTTTGTTGGTGGAAATGTTGAAATTTTTTCTTAAAACCAGTGTATCATGTTTAATTTAAAAAGTCGCACTTTTAAGAACCTCAGTTGAATATATGGTTGGATACCCTGGTCATGAACCAACAGTCATTTATGAGGTGACTAGCTGGTTAGTGAGGATTATTTAACAATCCTGACGATTTTAAGCAACGTGAAGATTGGGATAGGGGTACAGAATATGAGCCCAGAGAAGCTGTCGTGCCATCTGTTTGGAATTAACTCTGGAAAACCAAAGTTAGGACAGTCACCCCAGGTTTTTGTATCTGGGTTTCCTGAATGCGTGGCTGAGTGGCGTTATCCTCTGCTAAATAATAATATCGCTTGATTTTCTTGAGGGTGCTGGGTTTATAGTGACTCTGATTTTGACAATGTGGCTGCTAAGCTTTGGCAACTTCTTATTTCCACACGTCATAAATTGCCCAAAATATCTGTAAACTCTTGAAGATACGAATCCTTGTGATTTAAAGTTGAGCATGTCGTGGACACTCATCTGTTGCTTTTATCAGTTTATGCATTTCCTTTAATCTATCCACACGTCTGTAATTAGATGGGATGTCATTCAATTGATGAAAGGATGAAAGTGTATTTTCAAGAATTGCCATCATATCATCCATTTTCTAAGGAAAATTTAGTCATTAAGTTTCATGTAGCAATGATTGAAGTCGATGAGAACTTTTGTTTGCATCTTAGCACTGGCCTGTGATTCTCGTGGGATTTCTAGCTGGAGTAATTCCAGAATGAAAATCTAAAAACAGTTATGCCCACTCATTATTTTTCCAAAATTCATTATGTAAATCTCGTCATGCTTCTATTTGGACATATTTGTCAGCTGCTCCCACGAATGTGGCTTCGTTATTGTTAGGTGTTTGTTTGAATCCAAATATATCCTGTAGATTCATCACTTGCTCAATGCAGGTCCCACCTACAATCTTCCTTTTTCTTACGCACTTTCTCTGTTTTTTTGGTGCCATATGATCAATTTAAGGGGATGATGTCATCAACTCTGAATACTGCTGAAGTGTCCGACAGACTCAAATTGAAGCCAAGTTGTTGACTCAAAGGAGTGGAAATGGCAGTGCGTGTTGAAATCATGATAATCCATGGCTAAATTTAGCTTGGGGAAAATCGCATCCATCTTGGGCGTTTGCTGGGGTAAACGAAATGATTATTTTTGAAATATGGAGTGAAGACCCGTATCAACTCCTGCCTCCTAAGGTTAAAGGAAAAAGCCCTCTTTTTCCAGTTGCCCCTTGCGCTATATTTGACTCCCCCTCATCCCAATGATCCCATAGAAGTCTTTCACCCTCCCGTCTTGTAGGTTGGCTTTTATGCATTTCTTTCCCGCAATCCCCCCTTAGTTCAATTTTTCATTTAATGGTCTGGCACCCCCAAGTTCCACTCTGACCCCTCTCTACTTCATCAAATTCAAATTCTGAAATTAAGCGTGCATGTAAAAACTAGTGTTATATTCAATGATTAGTATCAGTCTATCATACCCTAGTGTAGCTTTGTAGCTCTCACTCTCCAGTCCTTACAAAATTGTACAAAGAAATAATTTGGGCTTGTCTTTATTTTTTTTCCTTCTAAGGTTCAATAACGTCATTTGTCTGCCTTATTTTATGAAGCAGTATGGGTTTCCTTTTCGGGAAGTTTAGCAATGTTTGCAAAACTAATAAATTACAAAATTTTTGAAATTTATATTGTAAATTATATAGACGAGTGTATCCGAAATGCACAAAACCCAGTTTATCTTCGAAGAATGTCCGAATACAGTATTTTAAAATTTAAATTTACCTCGTAGTCGATTTTGATATTGATCGGATGAAGGGCACGTGCAGTATATTACTTTGAAATAAATTTTCGAATAGTGCTACGATCCTGTTGTGTTGAATTTTGAAAAAATGTACCCATAATCGCAGGGTAATTGTAATGTCCGTCTTCATGTTGCAGTGCATTTTCTTACATGTTTCTACGCTTGCCTTGTTGGCTTTGACCCAGGGTTCAAGTTAAATTCAGCATTGATACCGGCCACGATGGAATGCGCACCTACTGGTACACCTGAACTTGTTTCCCCCTTTTGAAAGGGCCTGTAAGAGTCGCCAGAGGTCAATTAAATTTCTCGAATGTTTCTAAGCCCCATCAGGGGGATTATTAAGTGGTGGGTTTGTCGTCCTCACGGCAAGGGACCTGTTTCAGTATGGGGGGAACAAACCTATCAGAGACAAGTGTATCGGGAGAGGTGTTCTCATGGGGCTTTGCGAAGAAGCGTCATCGCAGAAGTGGGTCACTTTCTTGAGCAGTGTAAGTTGAGCAACCTCCGTAAAACTTTTTTCTGCATCCCTTTGTGCAGCTATTTTTTTACTGACTTTGCGTGTGGCTACCCTCCATTGGCGAGCGGACTCAGTTGAAAGTTTGTTGGTTAGGCGAAATTGCCATCTGCAGTTCCTGTGCTTCATCTGGTTATTTTCTGACTGACTCAAGAAAGCGTTTTTTTTGTGCAGTAATTCACGCCGGTCTTCAGTCAGCGACCAATCGCATTGGCACTCTTTTATGTTCTCGAATTGCTCGAGACATTCTCAAGAGGTTGGTGTGATTCTTTCTACTGAGCTCTTAAGTCCGAGTCCTGCGTTTCCTGGTCAGACGAAAACATCACTGCGGTAGGTCACCATTGTTGGAGCTCTGCGTGTGTGCCCCAGAATTCTGAGGAATCGTTCGCGCGCGTGTTTACGTCCAAAGTTCACTTTGGTGTCAAAGGAATTCCCGCTGCATTGGCGTGCTTCTTCGTGAAATTGCATTGATATGCAAGAATTTGCTTTTGGACAACTTTAATTGAACACGTGTAAGTTCACTAATATCAGCTTCACGTGATTGACGCCCCGGCATCTTCTCTTTAGCTTTTGGGAGGTGATGAACTCTGACCTCTTACAGCTTTTTAGCTCCTAACTGGAAACTTAACTTTTAGTAGCTCGTGAATTTGTCGCAGAACACTGCAGTTCTGGAAGGCATGCATATTCGATAACGCGAATGGAGATAAGTACGACTTAAGTGCCGCTTAATGACGCGATTGCATGCAAGTCGCCCATAAAACTCTCTCCAGCGTGTTATCGGTTGGACGTTGCGACTTACGTCGCCGGCAAACGTGTTCGGATTGGCAACGAGCGGTCCTCGCAAACCACTGCAGTTGATTCAATTGTCCTTGGCAAAAGTGCTAAAAGGCAGTTTTTCCTGTTGCGCAGATTGCCAGCTAAACACTATTCTTTTCATATTCAAAAATATTAATAGTACCTGACAGATCGGAGTGGCACTCGCCGCAGAGGTGCTGGGCGCCTCTGTCGACCTGGATTCTTGCCGCCGGCTTGGCAAGGAGCCCACCCGGTTTGTCTCGAGGTTTCACAAGAGCGCCAAACTTAATGAGAAAGTTTTGTTCCGTGCGGTGGAATCCGGGGCATGATAGAATCGCGAATCGGCTGAACGGAAAGGATTGTTCGGTGGTCGTTGTCTCCAAATGCTGTCTACGCTGCTAGTCGGTCCTGGTCTGCCGGGCGGAAGGGCGTCTGGCTACAGCAGGAGCTGGTACAAGGAAGTGCAGGGATTTCAGTTGCTCAAGGAGAAGCAGACCTATAATTTGGTGTGGACGCCAACCGAGAAGGGTGAGTGGGATCCGTAGTCCGGAAGAGCAATTTTGAGATTCTGGTTCAGTGTAACACTATACTGCCTTTCGAAGGTGTAAATGACAATTGACATGACACAACGAGACTGGTGGCTAGATTTCAAGTTTGATCTTGAAATTTTGGAGGGGCAACTCGGGCAAGTTCAGTTGCTCAAGAAGTGATGTTCAGGATACGGGAAGTTTTTGAACGACTCATTATTATGAATTCTTTGTTAAGAGGTGGCTCGGTCAAAACGTGGCCTTTCTCCTAATCGCTTATTTCGGGTTTGGAAGAAACTTGCGATTTTTTAACGGTATATAAACTGGTATTTTCTCAATGGTAGACATTTATATTTGGCGCCATGGTAGCGTTGCTGCCTAATTGCATTTTCGTGGACATGTATATAACATAGAATGTATTTCAAACTAAGTAATGACTAACTCTTCTGAGGCTGAGATATGTCATTTACACAGTATAGCGATAGTACAAGGCAGTATTTAAATTATTACAGTAGTATAATTTATGATGAAATGTTTGAAGATTGATTAAATGCTCACTTTCGAGACTTCCTTTGGAAATAATGATTTTAGGCAATTGCTGCCAGAGAAAGATTTTCAGTTGTTGCTCTCCTCTTTTTGTTACGTATAGTTTTCCTTAAGTCTAATTAATAATTCATATTAACATTCCTAAAGGGAAATAAACCAGATGTTTCCATAGCTAGGATGTTAATTATGTTTGTCTGGGGGCACCTTTAGTTTTTATTTTCTAAGATTATAGCACCTTCTTTCTGTTGCCGCGACAGCTTTCGTGGACTTGACCATCATTCTCCACTGAGCTTCAGCCCGGTTAATTAAGTTTAAGTTAGCATTGTTCGGGTACTTAAATTTATTACAGGAAGAAAGTCTGAATATCCCTCTTTAATTATGCATCGCATTTTTTTTTTACAAAAATGATTGTATCAGCTTATATAATCAGGGCCTGTCATGTTTACACCTATGTTGACAAATGAGCGTTTATCAGCACTAAACTATACATACCCTATACGTGTTGAGGGCTTTTGAAAACCGAATGGAAAAACAATGGAACAATTCTTTATATACTGTATCTGTTAACGTGATGAATTACTTGTTTTGCATGCACATTAAGTATATGAATAAAACTTAAAATTCAGAGAAGTACTTATTTCTCGGCATTTAGTTTAACCAGTATTTACATTTGATATTTTATATTTAATAATATTAACATAAATAGGAAAATACCCCACCATGTTTTATCACTTACAATGTAATAAAATGTATATCAATTTATGAAAGTTAAAACACTTTCTTGGACATCCTTTATGGATGATCCCCGATTTCCCGATGATCCAGCCGTGTCGTTTCTCACCACCTACATCAGTGAACCGGTAATTAGTTAGTGCAATGTCGGTGCAATTAATTTTGCGATAACAATGGATTGTAAAATGTGGCTTGTGCATGCATAAACTAGTAATCGCTGCAATTAAGCTACGGTGAGGTTACCGTAATGAAGATGCGGAGCTAATTATTACACCTATCTAACGTGTAATAAAGTGGGAAGGGACATTTCACACGTACCAATTTTTAATTATGTAATCATTGTTTTATGACATGACCCTCACGAAAACTTCAAGGCGAATGAATTTAAACACAGCCATGCCCTGAAGTTCTGAAAATTCCAGCTGATATTCATGGCAAATAGATCAACGCTGTTTTATTTTTGCACCAAGGTTTATGGTGTCTCACGATGTTTTTTATACACTTTTTTCTGTAAATTTAACCAATAACCTTTTGGTGGTCGTGTGTTTATGCTAACTCGTTACTAAGTGTAAGTTTATAAGTTTTTAATTTTTTTTATTGACTGATGTTGAATGATAACGGTGAAATTATTCGGATAAATTTCATTAGATTAATGGTCTGCCATAGCGGTCCCAAACATTTTTCTCTTGGGGTTAAGTCACGCAAAGCGGCAGATCAAATTTTCCAACTATCTTATTTATATACTCGCATCAAGTAATTAATGGTTTTGCAACGGCATGCATAACTAGTTGGCTTTTCGTGTAATACTAGCGCCATCTATGGTGCGAACTCGCACTTGCCGTGTAGATTTTGGCCGATGCCTCAAACACGGTATGAGATTCACCTCATATGCTGCATGTGTCTCAAAGGATATGCTTCTCCAATCCAATGTCGACTTTTGGTATACGTGTACTCAACAGGGGTTTCATCGAAACAACTGCATTGCCTGCATAACTTTTAAAATGACAATGTACATGTAATAGGTATATAATGGACTGGACATTACAATAGTCGTGGGCAGGGCGCAGCAGCTATTAACATTTATTAATTTTAATATGAATGGCCCATTTAGAATCCATTTAGGCTCTATTAGGTGCGAGGCCGATCGAGTACATTCTTATTGCGTTGCATAGATGCATTAAGAATTGACAAATTTGCATTTTGTCCCATTTGGCATTCGGTTATTATTAGCATTAAAGGCCTTGGTTGAATGGTTTTTACCTCCTTTTTTTTCTCAAGCGAAGAAATAATAAAATCCATTAATTATATTAGCGATTATAAAAATATTATCTGTGCCATCTGGTCGACTATCCGTTCACTTCCTGTTGCGGAAAACCGTCGAAGACTGGGTTCTGTTCAGTTGAGATATTTGGGTGGAATTTTTGACAATTGCGCTGTTTGTGTGTACTGCTTGCAAACTCGGCACAATGAAATACATGTACATTGTCATTTAAAATATCACTTCATATATTACATTCATTGTTTCACAACTGTCACATCGACGAGAATTTACCTTATGGCAGCTGGTTTAATTGTCCTATCTTGTTGCCCTTGTACTGTAGGTACTTTTGTTACTGGTTGGCGCTTTCCAGGGTGCTTTGCATTTTTTGATTTTTCATTACGCTGCATTGAATGAATAAGTGGAACCAAAATGCTTTGGAAAGGCTCCGTCGATTTTCAATTTAGAACCGGTCTGGAAGATGTTAAACAACGAAAAATAAACATTTCTTCAAAGGTGAATGGGGAAACCGTTTCTCTTCATCAAGCACGCGTTGCATCATGGACTTCGTGTAGGCAGGTCCATCAGTTTGCCATTTGTCCATATTAGGTCACCTGGCAACATAAATACAAACAACGTTCAACTCATCTCGGTAAAACTCGTTTTTCATTCAGAATTTTGGGCAATGTGGCATGAAAAGGTTGTTTGGCAAAACGTTTTGTATGGATAGCTCCATCTGTTGCTTAGTCTGTGATTAATAACCATTGACGTGCACTTTTTCCACGTGTTTCTTGAGCTGAGCACTTCCTACTTTTCGAACAATTGGGTTGAGCTGATTGGTTAATTTTTGCACTAGATTCGAAACGTTAAGCAGTTATCCGCGGTCTAATATTGGTTAAATTCGGTCATGTCTGACTGACTCCCTATCTGATTGAAAATTCAATAAGAGGATGTTTAATATAACTACTGTACATCAATCGAAGGCAATGTTATCATGGATGAGAAGGCATTTTCATTGCTCACATTCGCAAACGTGTATTCTATTAAAAATTTACCCATCGTCTCTGGTAGTAAATATTCATGAAAATTCTTTTACCACATTCAAGAGACGCGACAGCTTCATTCATCAGTGCAACATCCTATTCACACGTTTTGCATATCCGTGCTGTAAAAGTGAAGTCTCGCTTTAACACTGCAATTAAACTGTGCATCGATGGGCGTTTGCTGGTTATGGCAGCTAGGTTATTTATAGGAAAAGATAATTGCTCCACCTCAGTGCACGTGCTGTTATTGTGAAGATCTGATTATTTTTCTATTTGTTCTGGCGACCTGTTTTAACGTTCATTTAAGTGCTCTCGACAAAATCCATGCTGTGATTTTTACTCAGTCGTTTCCAAAAACAAAGATCACTAATGAAATTAAATTGGGTGGCGATTGCAAGCATGCAGAACCTAGCCTCGACCTCGGGTTTTACGCTCAGTTAATCTTCATTTAAACTCTGAAATTCAACGCTATATAACAGTCTGTCGCAAGCGTGGCCAAAGATACCCGATCGCTATATACAGTATTTATACTATGCCCAAATCCTGGAGTGAGTTCTGCGAAGAGCTTAACTTATGTAAGTTGAATTCCTACTATTTCAAGATTTATCACATTTTCATTGAGCTGGAAAAGGGAGTAGAGAGGAGGGCTTAATTATTGAGCGTGTGCTGGAAATCTGGGGATGAAATCTTATAAGCCTCTTGGTTGACCCCTCGGTGACAGGCAGAACTCTGGGGTCAGTTTGGAGTGGGATTTCTAGAGTTTCCTGTCGGTTTCAGATGACTTTGGCAGCAAAACATTTGAGGTCTGCTAGAGGTTAGTGGACTATTAATCGCATTAACAAATAACGATTGGAACAGGCCTGGTAACATGTTGCTATAGAATAAATACGAGTGTCATTCATCAGCAAGACTTGACAGCACAGCACGTTTTCCATTTTCCCCTGTTATAGTCATGGCTGATCAGAAATGGCAGTGACTTATTGACTATGAATTAGATTTTCGTGGACTTTTGAGTGCTCCAAATCAAATGAAAATTACGTTAGCAATTCTGAAAAAGAAAATTAAACTGACTTCGAATCGAATTTTTGTGGACAAAGTACTAAAACAGAAACGTGGATCCTTTGAATTTTTTTATTTAGCGCTAAGCACGATCAATGTTTTTAACAAAGAACATAGCGGCAGAAGAACAATTGATATTGCAGTTTAAAACCGGGTATTGGCGAGAACAAAGCTCGGTTTTCAATATAAAGACCTACTTACATTTAATTTTCGAGAAAACAATTAAGTATACAAATAGCCACAAGACGATGCACGCTTATGTTGTATTTGATTTTGTAATCTGGAAAAAAATCGAAGTTTAGGTCTGAAAAACTGATTTTTTAAAAGTCAGGAAATATTTGTGTAAAATCGTAACTATAGTCAGACTAATGACCGATTCTGTTTCAACTTTGGAAATTGCAGTCTAGCCGTTCACCGTGCATAAGGGATTAAAGTTAAAAGATAGGTCATCCATGATAGACTTCTTGATAAATAGATTATAGATTAATCGCGGTGGTCGGGGCCATGGCAGAACTCATTTCCTATACTGGTAGTAAGTTATGTTCGAATTTTGATAACAGCTAATTTCCAACCCATATTTTATTCATGGTTGGTCACAATGAGGAATTATCAATTTAAACAAGATCAAAGCGGACAAGCTCCATTTGGTTGCAGTTTTCCGCTCGCCGATCAAAAAAAATACTGACTTATTATTTTTTTTTGGTTTATGCATTTATTCAGAGTCACGTTAAGCAAAGACTAACACGAGTCCATCGTCTATCGGAGTCTTTAAAATTTAAAAATTAAATATTCATCTTCACGGAAAACTGATTCGTGGGCTGGAAGGGCCAATTATTTCAGGATTTTTGAATGAAAACCATTGTCTCAGTTTTCCTATTTGTTATTCGTCGCACTCGACCATAATATTTGCATGGGATTAAACTCGGGGAGCCAAATAAAGAGGATTTATTCGGAAAGGAAATTGCTAATCTTTTCGCAAATCTGCGATTTGGTTGTCGGCATATTAATTAGTGGAGACTAGCTTTTTGCAGTCTTCCATCTCTATAAGGCAAGGAGAATTGAGCAAAAATGTTAGAAAAAAAAAATGAAAAGCAAATTAACGCATTTTGTACGTGAATCTTTCATTTCACCAGAATGAGGGTGCTGGAAATGCGCCTTCCGAATCATTTTGGATATATATTTTTTAAGGGAGAGATGAAATTTTTAAAAGAATTTTAAGAAAATCTAGTCTTGAATGAAAATGCACGAAACTCCCTGGATCTGGTTAAAAGCTTTCAGATTAAACAACGTCTCACTTATACATGTAAATGATGTAATTGACTTTAAATGGGAAGTATCAAATTTCCTCCCACATGCAAAATTAAATACATGTAGGCCTATATGAAAAATAATCGGAGATCAATTTTCGTTTATATTCGACTTATTTCCGATAAAATAAGATTCGATGCTTATTCTTTAGTTTTCTCCTTCACGTTCAGTATTTCTCGCAAACATGTACGTGTTGCAATTAAGTAGTTTTGGGAAGCTTTTAACGCTGAGAAAGTCATTTGTTAATTTTGGTTTTCCAGAATTTACTTTAGTTTTTATTATATAGTTTATATATGTTTATATATTTGTAAATTTTTGGAAAATCAATTAAAACTTTCATCCGATTATTTGGTCTACAGAAGTTAACAAGACGTATTATTATTATTATTGCCCGTCTATAGTTACCGTTGTCATGCACTTATAAAAATCCATTTCTTTCTACAGAATGATTTAAAGGACACAACCTGTTAAACCAATGTGTAACTGTGGCATACTAAATACACTGTATTCGTACATGACTTGTGTGAAAAGCCATACATTAACACCTTAGCACAACGAATTGCCATTCGTTGTAAAATTTGCCTTCTTGACCGAATTTCATGAGTTCGATGCATTTAATGCAAACCATATACATATATACCACTACCTGAATAGAATAAATGTCGAGACACTAGGTGTCAAGGTGATGCACAATTATTCAGAAAACACAAGTTCCATAGTTCGACCCGCATTCTTAATGACCTCAAGAAAGCTGAATGAGACTTGTTTGCGTTAAAGTTGTAGTCTGCGCAACATCCCTGCATGTGCAACGGAAGTTTGCTTTAACGATATGCAGATTCTAGAAGAAAGGGTTTGTTGTTCGGTTTTCCAGTTAAATTGAATACTGTTTTCATTCGCGAAATAAAGCTAGGAATAGAACGTCATTGTTCTTTTCTCCATACTTGGACACCCAGTATGAAGTTTTAACATTGAAGTATTCTTGCGAATGCTTTCTTGCTCAAAGTCAATTCTGACATTTTTTTGGGATTTCCACACTTACCGAAATTTCTTTCTGGAATGACTAATTTCTCAGACGTGCACTATTCGTCGAATGAACAAGTTAACGCATAGGAAGAAATGGTTTTTTTACTCCTGAATAGCACGTTTACTGTGCTTCCTAGTTCTTCTGAGTGAGGCAAACCACCGCGCTCTTTTTATCTATACGCATTTTTGTTAAGACTCGAGTGTAATTTACCACAAAGAGCGCGGGGGACTATTATTTGTATTAACAAAGGAACTGTTTTTTTTCTATTTTAACTACAAATTCCTGTTTCATATCAGTTTGATTTTTACGCTGAAGTCGACATTTATGATTATGGCAACGTCTGAACCGAAACGAAAATATCGAATAGCTGCCAAACCACAATGTCCTGTCGTAGGTGTGATCCATCTTTGGTGAAATGTATTCAAGTGGAACGTTGTATTTTTTAAGTTTATTGATTTTTTTTATCGGATAAAAATTCGCATGTTTGCATACTAGGCTTATGGCCAAACATGTCTTGTGTACCGAAGTACAAAGATTGGCGCGCACGTACACTCTTGAGGTCGATCTCAGACTTTACGTCTCGTCACCTCCCCAATGTATTATTCTTGTGTTTTAGCTAGTGATCCGATCCGGGCTTCAGATCGATCTCGTATTCCAGCAATTAGGACCGTATGCATGATGCATCAGTGTTTCAGAGGTTAGCACACCTCATAGACATTTCAGAATCCAGCCGAGAAACCTGGATTTGCTCGCTGCGTTTGGTGGTCACTTCTCGCGTATCGATATCAGTGACCATGGCATTTCTCGTAAACGAGTTTACTTGACCCGATGCAATAAACAGTTGCTGGTCAAGCGTTCGGCCCGCCCGTGTCGAACAAGCGCGTTCTTCCCCGCTGGACAGTTGTTGGTCGGCCTTGGCTAGTCGTGTGCCACATTGCGGCTCGCAAACGGTGACGTCAGCGGGGGAGAGGGGGCGCTTTTTTGCGCGAATTCGCTCGAGGGTGATCGAGGGGGGTGGGGGAGCAACTGCGCTTGCTGTGGACCATGTCAGAGTGAAGGGGAAGGCCAGTGAGTGGTGTTGGTGCTTGCCTTTTTCCTCCGCACCTCCTTTTCCTGCGCGAGCCAGCTGCCTTCCAGCGAATTATTCCCAACGTCATCCTAGTCGGTTGAACCGAGAGGTTGAGCGCACTTCTGTCAGTTTTTCAGTTGATCATCGCTTCTCTAGTCAGTGTTGTCGCATTCCCTCAACAATGGATAGTGCCTCTCCGTGCCGAGAAGAAGTGGAGATCGTGGAGGCCGAGCTCGGTGGCCTGGACGCTGGTGTTGATATGGACGGCGAGGACCTGAACGAAGACTCGGTCAGCCCGGATCCCAACGTGGGCTCGATCAGTCCTGACCTGATCGATGGGATGGCCGAGTGCGATTCGGCTTGCAGCGAGGGTGAGCCGGAGTGTTCGTCCGTTGGTCGTTCCGAATCCCCGTCGGCCGGTCACTCCGCGTCACCTCCCCAGTCCCCCTTATGTGAAGAAGACCTGGAAATTCAGCAGATCGAGGACCAAATAGATGAGGTGGAGCACCGGCTGGAGCGACTCGGCTCCGGGGCCTCACCTACCAACTCGGAGCCGCTGGACGACGATCCTGAGGGTGAGCCTTCGATATAACTGCATGAACCGAGTACAATCTAGGATGCTCTTGGACGCCCATGTTGCGATCTCGGGTTATAATGGCTAAGATATGTTGTTGTCCACTAGCGAACCAATAGGTTTGACTGAAATATCAAAGTCGGTAATAGAGGTTCTGGCAGATGAGATGTTTTTGTTTATTATTAACGGGCAGACTCGCACGCAGCTTTTTGTTATGTTGCCGTTCATAGCTGACAACAAATCTGCCTGTATGTAATCATCTACATGTAATTTCTGATGCAGTGAGTCATGCTCATGGAAGGTGGTATCAACGTCAAAAGCTTTCGATCCAAAGCGGAGTCAGTTAATTCCACAACTGCGATGAAATCCACATTACTTGTAGGACTAGCAGTGGTGATTCTGATTCGAATATTAGCAGTAGCTTGTTGTTCATTTTGTATAGGCGACAATTCCACGAAAACCAGAAAGTAGGAGGGGGTAGGGGCTGGTCAGGGTATCATGTGGGGTGAGTCATTCACAAAGGGTAACTGGTGTTGAAGGTATAAGATTCGAATCGGGACTCGCTTTCAGACTCGTACACTGTATCGAGATGAAAGAACAATGTTTGGAAATGTTTTGAGGACGACAGGTGGGACTTGGGCTTGAATAAGAGGCTGCTTAATTTGGTATTGATGCATGCTGTGTTAACCCAATTTGAAATTGTTGTATGCGTCAACGCAGCTATGATACTGACCTACATGTATATCTCGTCACGATAATAATGACTCGGTCTGCGAAACCGTTTTTAAAACGTCTGTTCATGTTTTATTGTTGAGAAACTCCAAACATGGTCAGGGCACACTCTTTTGAGACTAGCATAAATTTGAAAAGTCGATAGAAAAACTTAAGGCAAGGATAGATTCTCATCTATGGAAAGTAAACCGGCGAAATCGGTAGACGACAGCATTATCTATTTTTAAAGAAATATTTGGATTATTGAAAAATCATGTAATCAGAAAATTCAATTTAAGATTCAGGTGCACATTTTGTGTACTTCAAATGTTTGAAATATAGGGGTTAGGGATTATCAATTTGTGATTTAAAAACTGTATTGGTTGAAAATGTCTTATGAAAAACTTGGTGTTGAATGAATTGAGACGGAAAAATCTTATTTTTCAATTTTTTTTTGTTCAGCACGTAGTACTAAGTTCAGCTTTAAGATAATGCCTTATGATGTAGGTGTTAGGATGTAAATTCGCACATGAGTCATTTACTACCATTGTTATCCGAAATGCAAACAACCATTTGGAATTTTATCTATTGTCTCAAAGCAAGCCACAAAGACCGTTTGTAAGCATCCATGTTTTGTCTACACATTTTCAAAAATCATAATGAGACGAGCTTATGAAGACCATCGTTGTCAATGTTAATAGCTACTGGGAGGTTGAATCATGTTCTACTTCCTATAATGATGAAACTAATGTAATACAGTACGTTTAATTAAATTGTATATTTGATCGAATGCACTTCCAACCAGTTTTGTATTAAACTTAGAAATGGTCTGTCGTGTGATAATAGTTTCTCAAATGGTTGCTATTCTTTTCCGGGAAAATTACTCTAGTGTGGATAATTGTGTAGGATTTTTTAATGTATGTAGGCCTGTGCAATTTCGTCATTTTAATGTTTTAAGGCCATAAACTCAATTTCCTCGGTGTTATATGTGATATCCCGAAGTGAAAAATCTGCCAGGAAACTCCAGTTTCCTTTGGACTGCAGGATGTTTATTGGGGTGAAATTTCTCAACTTCTTTTCAGTTTTTTTTTCCGATCAGTGTCTGATTATTCTTTTCTCCCAAATACTTTTGACGTGCTTGGTGGTCTCAGCTAGTCAGTTTCCTCTGTACATTCATGTCAGATAAATTTTGATTTACTCTCCACGAATGCCATTCGCATTTTACTTATGAGACAGCAAAATACAAAACAAAGGGAAATTATGCATTCTGTTTATATTCAAATCCTGACCCACCCCTTGGCTTTTTCAGTTGAAAGTTCCCCGAAGACAAGGGACATTTTCCTCGTCATTTCTGAATAAAAAAAACCACACAAACATCCAAGGTTAAAAATGTGAGGCCATGAACTAGTGCGATTGACCGACAACAGTGTTGGAAACCTTTTCAGTTTCTTGTATATTTCGGTACTGTATAGTAGTAAGAGTCGTCTGTCTGCCTCGAGTCTTGAAATTTATATCTTAGAGATTTTTAATGCTGTGTACGTTCTTTTTTTTCTTCTTAAAAATTGTTTTTCAACACGCCAACAGCTGCTGTTCGTTTAGTCTGAGCGAAATGTTATAAAGGCGGATTTTGAGTGGAGGGCAAAGTGTGATTTTTGGCCCAGGGACCATTGGAGGCTGCGTTTCTTGAGTTTTTCTTATGACAGTGAGTGTCATTGGCACTAACCCTGTGAGAAATATGGCTGCTATTTCGGGGGAAATGGAGAAAAAGACATTCTTGGACGCTGACTAAGAGCAACCCCTCCTTTTTATGAAGGCCTTTTTGCGTTTTCTGAAAGAATTTGATGCATTCCCATTCAACTCTGTCACCACTTTTTTATTTTTTCTCCGAAAGTCTTGGTATAGAAATGGACATTTTTCAGTTATCAGGGTGGCCACAGGTCAGGGAAAAAAATCGTGGTCAGGGAAGTCATGGAAATGTCAGGGAAATTTGTGAGTGGTCAGGGAAATTTTCCGA
>JAQGAO010000833.1:0-29089 GCA_034697705.1 Ommatoiulus sabulosus | reverse complement strand
TTTTTTTTTCTAATCGGACATTTTGTCTTGTTACAGTTACTTTATATTTAGAGTGCCATGTAAATTCAAAATTGCATAAACAATGGCAAAAATAATATTATTTAAAGAAAAAGGAAAATTTAAAGTGATATAAAATGCTGAAATTTCAAGCATGAGAAACATTATGGGAAAATAACACATTTTATACTGTTGGATATTTGCGTTTGAAAAATTAATTAAATGGATTTGATTTTGCCAAATGCTTAAAAGCTGATCATCGGTATGTACAATTCTTACAGTCTACACATATTGGGTACGTTGACAGAAGCTTTACTAGTCATATTTTGGTAGTCGAGAAGTCATGTTAGCAAAAGGAATCCATTTACCGGTATTGGTTTAAAAAATGGAGATAACCTTGAGTGATTTTTTAAAAAAAAAATTAATTAGCGTGTCGATTTTTACATCCGTGACTTTGCGACTGTCAAAGTACGATTCGTAATTCATGTTGCTGAATACCTCTATTCAATATCCTTTATGCAAAAAAAAAACAGCTTGTATCACTCTTGAGTAAGCGCGTGCATCAACGCAAAGCACGACCGCTAGAGGGCCAAGAAGGAGATGGCGTTCCTTCCTCACCATGTAAACTCGTGAAATTTGACCCCTTTGTCCTTAATTTCTGATGAATTATTTGATTCTTATGGACATGATGGGACAACACAAGTACTCCATGGCATCACGCGAATATTGGTGATAGGATCAGTGCATGGGCTCAGGTTTCGTAAACAACAATAGAGACGTAGTATTTCTTTAAGTTGTAAAAAAAAAACTCGACGCGACCCGCCCCCTTCTGGATTCTGCGGGCATTAAATCGGTGTTGTTTCGCGCTCGACTTGATTTGCCATTCAGCAAATCCATGGACGTTAATTCTGAAGCATCTTGACACGGAGCACATCCATTGACACGCGATGGAGTGAGAAATTGCTGTTGTCCTTCTTCTAACAGGTGTCATTAAAGACGTCTGAAAAACAGCTCTTTGTCTCCTTCATTTTTCTTGCCAACCAAATGTTGCCTTAGCACGAATTCCCTCTAAAAATATCATTTTTGCTCAGTTAGTTCATTTCGATTTGACAAGTGCTAGGCGCAACAGAAGAGGTCCCCCTCGCAACAGGTGAATATCCTCAAGGGCTGCACTTCCAAATGACTTATCAATTTATCCGAATTTCTCGCTGGGGTTTATTTCTCAAAGGGGTCTTTTCCCTTTTTTGAAATTGGGGCCTGTTCGTCTGTCAGGCGCCGCTCAATGCGCCTTGACACGATGGAGGGGGCTTTAAGGGGGATTAGCACGGATTAACATGCCGGAATGGAGCGGGATTAAGATTCGGGGCGCCCTCAGGTGGAGAAGTCATTGCGGTCACTTCGGCTTCGAGTGACCAGACGAAGCGTGTGCGAAGGGCGGCTTTTTTGATTCTATACAATTCTTTCACCACGAATTATTGCATAAATCGACCAAGATTGTTAGTGTTGGTACGACCGGGGAAGTTTCATGTAAGGTTGTGGTTGTAGAGTTGTAGAACTTGGTAAGTTGTGGCAAACCCTGCTTAAACCATGAGAGATGTCATGAAGTGCACCCTAGAAACCAACACTTGAAAGAAAGTTGCAATTTCTACAAAACCATTTGAATGACACTGAATTTGAATTTTACTGTAGATTCTAACTCTTGATACAGTTTTATTTAAAAATTGCGCAATTGCAATGGCGCACATGTTTTTCTATAGTGCATTTGGAGCTACAGGTAATTCCACAAATGTAGGCCAAAACTTCTCAGAAGAGCTTGTGCTCCAGACAGAATTTTACTTAAAATATTCGATTTATGTTCGTTGATGATACTGAAAAAATCGTTGATTGTAAAATTACGTATAGGGTAGATTACAGTAGGGTTAAACTTTTATCAGTTTTAAGTAAAAATCCACAACTGTATGGCAGAACTCTTAAGAACTTGACCTAAATGTGATGCAATACGTTGTGACCCTAAAGGAAACTTCAGATCAGAAATTTACTTCAAGATATCGAGGAACTTGTAAGTGCAATCGTATTAGAAACAAATAAGAGGAAGTTGGATATACAATGCAGTTCGCAAAAAAACATGTTTTTCCAAGTACCCAAAGAAACAGCTAGCCGAACATCACCTCTGAAGAGAACATCTCACTCGTCATGTCATCTAGTAGCCATGACGTTTGAAATCCACTCTGACCTTTGACGTCACAGGCTGTCCGAATGGCATTCTCGTACAGGGTGGGTTGCAAATGAGCACGAGCTTGTCAGTACCAGTTATGAAAGACGCATGGTTGCAATTAACACCTGAGTCTTATAATCCCTGGAGGTGTGCAGGTGATGCCTACGAAAATTTCCAGGAAAAAAAGAGTTCTATACCTGTAATATAAAAACGAGAGGCAAGATCAAACGAGACTTCAGAAGGAATCTGATGGAGGTGTGGAATTGCTCATGAACATATAAAGAAGGAAGAAGGGAGGGACATGTTGGGTTTTTGCATGGACCATGGCTTGACCCCACTCCTCTTTTCTCTCCTTCTCCATTTGACACTAGCAAAAGTTTATTGTTCCTCGATTTCGCGCATCTCCCTAAATGGCGTTTAGTGGCCACATTGTTCGGCCATTCTAAGACAGTTGGGGTCATTGACGAACTTAACAATGGTTATTCTTGCCTTGACACGGGTAGCTTTTGACGAGTACAATTCCAGCAATTCATTCTGTCAAATTGGATAAAAGGTGTCGCTTCATGCACTCTTCAAAGAGTCAATCAGCTCGCTTTCTGCCTGATCCCCCCAATAGTCCCAAGTCTTAACTTTTCTCCAGGACGACCTACTTATGCTGACCCTTGCTTACGGTCAGCCTACAGCCAGTGCCTCTGTTCTTGGGCACCCTTGATAAGTCAAGTCTACGAAAATAGCATGTGTCCTTTTTCAATATCTTTGGAAATTTGAAGAAACATTTCTTATTTTCTTATTTCTATTCCGCCAAGTTGTTGACATCTTATTCCGAAAAAGATAAAACAAACAAGAATCACACGAACATGTTATGCAGTGCTTTAGCATCGTATTAAAATTCGATGTTCTACATTTATCTGTTTTGATTTATTAGACTAATTATAATGCATGGAAATCAGCAAGACTTGAAATAATCCACAACCAATTATTTTTTTTTGATTTGCTCAATGAAGTTGTTTTTTTTATTGCACAATCAATTGGATTTTTTGATTGCTCAATCAATTTGATTGAGAAAATGAAATAAATAAATTGGTAGTGGATTATTTCAACCTTTTCTGATTTTTCCTGTTTATGACACCATGACATTACTTGAAGATGGAGAGACTTATTTTCAAATTAATTGAAATCATGCCTTAGCAATTGAGGATCGTATGCAGTTTACATGTCAAGAAGTGACATCATTGCCCAACATTCGGAGGTTTCGCTACATTTCGGCAGGGTGGCCCAGCCAAATGTTTAGCCATCATTCACGGGTCTTTGCAAAATTGCAGGTGTGCGGCTTGATGTTGACTTTCTGATGGTAATGTCAATATTGGAAGGGTTTGAACAGCAATCAGCATCACTGCAATGACTACAACTGCTCTTCAAACGTGTTTTTAAAGTATCACAGACGTCCCTATATTTTGGCATATTAAGTGATTTTGAAAAAGAAAACATGTCCTCAGTTAATCACAACATCCATCGTTCGAGGAGTTCCATGTTTTTGATGTTCAAAATTTAAATCACAAAACGATATACTGTAGCATAATCTTTAGACGACTTTGGTACGACTCGTGCACGATTTTTGCAGGGTTTTTGACATTTCGAATGATTTCATTATAGAAATCGGCAATCACGCGTGATTCTGCTCGTGACAACTAAGAAGCAACTATAGCTTCGACAACATGCGTTTTGTCCACATTTTTAAAGTTCCCACAATTCAAACCGTGTTTGGTGTCAATTTAATAGATCATTATTTATCCATGTTACACCTTTGAACGATGATGTAAGTCACGTAATTCTCACGAGACAATTATCTACACCAATGGTGTTAATCGCAATTTCCCAAAGAGTGATCTCCATTGAACCCTTATTGTCATGCTTTCCAAACTACTTACACGATAAATTAACTTATCATATACGAACATTACGAAGAACTGTCAAGTACATGTATTAACAATATTTATCTTTTCAAAAATTAGAATCATGTTTACTTGAAATTATTGGCATACTAAAAATAAGAAACATGATTGTGACATGTTCACACACATTTTTGTCCCATTTCTAAGCGGTTTTATGCAAAAATATGAAACTTTGTGAGTTTGTGTTATACAAAATATATTGTTAACATTTATACATTTTGAATTATTAGGGGTACTCAGACAAAGCTATACAAATGACAATTTTTGCCGTCGTGAGGTCACAGGTACAAAATCGACAAGCTGATTAATTTAAAAATCTACTCAATTAATGTTATCGCTGTTGATATATACATGCACATTCCTTTTCCACAATTGACTTCATAACTGCTAAAAATCCAATTCGTAAAACTTCTGACGGAGTACCCCTATTGTCATGTGTCTAGTACTTTGTAGTACAGTACATATTACACAAAATTCCCCTTTCATGCATGAAAATTGCCATATTGCATAAATATTAAAAATTTGTTTAATTTTTTAAAAAAAAACAAAAAAAACAGCGTAAGTTAAAACACTAATACACAATAAGACATGAACATAAATTTTAATAATATGGTGGCGCCAGTGGTCGGTAAGTAACTTTCTTAATTTGTCTCAATGTGCTCCCACCCTATGAGTTTCTAATTTTTGGATTTTTAAAATATTTATTCAATATTTCCAAACTACAGTTGATGAAACGGCCGATTAGAGAGTTATCCTTGTATATTTAAAAAAAAATGGAAACACGTGTATATATTCTAGAAAGTTGAATGTTAAGTCGGTCTAGAGCGTACTGTATAACGACATGTGAACAAATGTTCCGGTTACTAGACTACTTAAGGTGAGGTAATAAAGTACGAGTAATTAGATAGGTCCACCTGATATCACGTAGCCCACAGGGGTCACCTCAGCGGATATGATACGGTCGTTTTGTCCATTATTGGCAGCCAGTGACTTATTTAAACAGTATCGAGCTTAAATGCGTACGAAATGGCGTGGATCAGATTTCGTCCATTGTGAGAGGAGCTGCAAGAGTGCAGCTGACGCTGGGCCCAGATCTTCCCATGGCGTGCAAAAGGCCTGCTTGGGACCCGAATTGTTGGTTGGGAAAAAGGCGTTGAAAAGGGGAAAACCCATGCACGGGGAAGTGAAGCGTAGGGTGGCCCTGATCTCAAGAGCCCTCGTATGGTGTACTTGGAGTGGTAGCATTGCCGTAGAATGGCTGCCATTTTCCTATACTTTTCTCCCCTAATAATGTTGCTGCATGCCATGTCTTCTTATCCAATTTCCTTTCTCTTCATTAAACGTGGAAAGGCCACTGATGGGAGGAATTCAAAATGGACGCGAAACAATTAGTGGTCAATGCGAACGGTTTAATGTTGCACTTAGACCGAACTCTGCTTGATTGCTCGCAATCAGATTCGCTGTTTTCTATATTTAATGGTCCAAAAGGCTTCTCGTTATTGCCTATTTTAAGCATATCCGAAGACTGCCCTCTTCTAATGGCCACGATGAATCCAGCCTAATGGCAATGTCATGTTTCTGCACGATACTCGATCGAAGTTTTGAATCATATTTTTCGATTTTCTGAGAAATATTTTCGGGTCGTGAAGATTATCTGTGCACTTGATAATCAAACTTTCTTCGATTTGCCAACATCGTGTTGCCTCGCTGGCGGTTCACAGTTCACTTGGCATTGATTGTTATAGCTTCCAGAAGTGAGCATGACACTGTAGATTTCGCCATCTGTGGTGCGTTCTGTGCGATATTGCAAAGAATTGGGTCTATTTGGAATACTGTGAGTCTAGAATTTGAAAAAACATGATTATTGCGACGATTTCCAATGGAAATTTTTTTTAAACGTTTTTTTTCTTTTAGCTTGTCAGTTACCGTATACTTGTTGAATCTCCAGTGCCCTAAAGTTTAATCTCAAGCAGTTTTCAAAACAGTCGCCTCATTTCAGCAATTGCCACACAAATTTACAGGAATTTAGACAGAAACATGTTTAATTGTTTATTACATTTAATAATTTTGATAACATTTCTTAAGGTACTGTTATGTTATGTAAATCATGCATATATCACACTCTTGTTCATATCTCCCTAGATTATGCATTTGACCTATACTTACAATAAAACTTGTTACATAAACCATTCATGAACATAAACAAAATGTAAAATTCTGCAGTGACAGTGTATACATGTAGTCATGATGCATGTTACGGGAAATAATCGATTTATACTAACAGATAACTGCAATTTAAAATTTTAATAGCATATTAATTGTAGTTTTAATTATGGATTATATTTTCATGACTCGTTGTGATCGATCCTTGTAATATCACTAACCGACCTCTGGCTATTCATGTTTTTAATCTTACAATTTTATAAGTTTCATTAGAAAAATATTAACTTGAGAAAAATCCAAAATCGTCTGCTATTGAATTTCGCGCCTTCCATCAAGCTTCATTTTTTTTTTAAAAAAAATATACTGCAAAATTCAAGCATGCATATTCCAAGGTAGATGGATCAAGCTATGCTGTAAGTGGAGGAAAGAAATGCATCTTGAATTTGTATTCTTTATTTAAACTATACAGTATACAACGTATTCCTACAATTTCAGCATTGCAGGTATTAGGTTTTGGAACTCCTTCAATCTCTGCAGTTGTTGGAATTACTTCAATCCATATGGGAACTCTATCCCTTATATTTGGGAGCCTCTTGGAACGGTACTCGAATTGGTTGCGCAACTTACAGTATATACATGTACAAAGTCCATTAGAATTGTACATATCCGTAACAGGTGCGAGTTGAGCAGAAACATAATTTGCAGGAAAAAATGCGAGCGCACTCGTGGTGCTGTCCATCGCCTGAAGTGGGCATTTTGCGAGGATATAGTCTTACGTTGACGCGTGTCCTCTTGCCCATTGCCACTGTGTAGCAATTCCTTTAGCGAGCAAATATTTGGGAGCCTTTTGGCCAACGTGTACAGCACTTCAATCTGTACGGAAATTGCTTCGCTGTTTGCTTTTCGTGAAAAAAGTCCTTTTCTGCAGCCCTCATAGTTTATTCCGATGGACAAACCACCGTTTTTTTTCATCGTGGGGCTCTTCTTTACCGCTATAGATGACGGCCACGGAGGAACCCCACCGTCTTTACATGGGTGGGATTACAGTCCGCTGTGTACATATATACCCACTTTTTTCGATTAAAATGGAGTGGCACCGTTAGTGGACACGTTGTTCCGTCCTTTGAATACCCATGACCCCCTCGAACCTCCATTCTTGGGCGTCAGTTCTACCCCATGGGCAATCTTTTAAACATTTTTTATAACCTTATATCGGCAATATATGCCTATACAAATTGCGTGTTCTAAAAACGTGTATGTTTATTCTGTAGGTATTTTTTTAAAAAAAAAAAACATGTACACTTGTATTTTTATTTTCTATTTCGCGTAGTTCGAGTGCTTGAATTTGTATAGTATACAAGTATATTGTCGGAATTACACAACCATGATCAACTACAATTGCAAATATGAAGCTCATGATACTTCATGGGTTAATTCGACGCTCAATCAATGAATACATGTTGGAAGTTGTTCACTAAATAGATGCAAAGATGCAGCTACAACATTTTTAACTAGCAAGTAAAATTTCTGATGCATCCTGATGCTCATGTTTTGACTCATGATGAACAAAAAATAAACGTGTAAGTTCAAATATTTGGTGAACTCTATCAGTTGTTCTTATACAACTTGTATATCTTGATTTAATGTGTTTGGTTTTGTGTCGATTTTCGTAAAATTAGTTCAACAATGGAACCACTTCGGCATTCAGAAATTGATTTTAATATAGGAACTTACTTAAAAAACACGACATTTTAACTTAATGATCTTTTTTTGTTCTCATTATTAATTTCGCATAACTTAAAAAATGTTGCAAAAGTGGCGTTTATCCGTAGCTATTCTATTCCAATTGTAATTTGAATGTATCATTCAGAAAGTATGGTGTAATTTCTCAGAATTATGAAGCCAAAACATATGCACACTGATGTTTTTCTCCATGATGTACATGTACATGTGTTTATGACTTATTTTCTCTCGGACTGCATTGTCCATCAGTATTTGCAGTGATGCCCAAAATAAGGAGGTTTCGGCGAGGTTGGACGCAGATTTTAGGTCGTTCGAGTGTGTAAATCTCTCGCAGTGATTGAACTCTATCCTTTTGTGATGTGTCAGCAGCTATCCTGTCCAAGCTAAACACACATATACATCATTCAAAACATTCAATTGTGGATTTTGTGGACAGCGCGTCCATGGGCGCTGTTGTGTGCCTAGTAGTTCATCCTCTCCAAATGCGATGCATGCTCCTATACTGTATTGGTTTTTTTTTGTGTGCATGCCACGGACATCAATTTTGGTTTTTCTTGCGTGTGTGACCAAGTCCATTTTCTATTGTGTACTTTGGCCTTGCATACGTGCTTTCCCATAAGACAACTGTTAGCACAATGCCGGAAAAATATCCTCCCAAATGTTTTCTGCTGGAATGGTTTGTTAACTTAAATATTGTCCATGTTGGAGGACATTATGCTACTTTTAGTCACTAAGCAAGTACAGTACTGTTACAACCCTGTATACCGGTTGTCCATATAGACTGAAATAGAGGTTGTTGGGAATATCTCATATTGAAAAAGTTTTAAATGCATTAAATTAACGTTCATTGCTAATTTATTGCAATAAATATGCATGTTTATTTCTTGAAAATACATTTTTCAAGGCTCGACATGACTATAGAAAATGGTCATATAACCTTAGAAAAGCATGCATTACGCACTGCAGTATGTAGCTGCTATACAACTTGTTAGTATTAATCGTACTCAGGCAAAAGCTATACATATACATCGTCCTTTAGCAGTCGTGAAGTCACGAGTGCAAAACCGACACGCTAATTGGTTTAAACAAGTCACGTACAGTGTATATACAGTTGCCGCTATTTTTAAATCAATTTAATGCATTCCTTTTATGCACGCGAATTCTCGACTACCAAAGTACGATTTGTAAAGATTCTGCATGAGCACCCCTATTGCTATCATTTTATGATTTCGTTATATTTGATCAAATGACTTTTCTTTTCTTTATTTTTGATGTAGACATTTCTTTGATTTATTTTGAAAATCATTTTTTTTTTTGGGGGTGGAAAATTGCATACCGGTATGTTGGATGCATGATTATAAAAAATGATCAGGAAACTTTATTTCCCATTTATTAGAATTCACCTACATGTATATACCATGCACTTGAAGATGACATCAATAAACTTGATAATTGCTTTGACTTTAGTAAAATTTAAGTTTCGTTTGAGCATTAGGGGATTTATTACCGAATTTTGACGCAATTTTTATAATGTTTTTGCCGAAGTATATACAGTATATACATGACGTATATTTAATTTGAACATTTATTATAAGACAAATTCTTCGTTTATAAGTACATCAGTAATTACTTTCCTTGGCAACAAGCATTTCTCTGAAAAGCTGCATAATTTTGGAGAAATAAAAACTTAAGTTGCTGAAGGTCATGGGGAGGAGGTTCCAGAAATATATAGATGATATTTTTAAGCAATTGGATAACTTTGAAATTACAGCTTTTAAACTTGCGAAAGATTTATGGCGGAGAAGCCATGAGAATCACCGAAATCAGTCGTCTTGAATTCATCGTATACAACGTTTATTCCTCCCAAAAAAAGCAATATAAATATCAGCTAATTCAATAATAAAAAATATCAGTTAAATAAATAAAATTTAAAAAAAAACAAGAAGATGAATTCCCCAGTAATCCTTGCGGTATATGCTCCATGCGTCGTTCCTACTGTATTGCACATTCAACCGTACTTTGGTTCATTCTTCTCTTGACTTGCTTTTATGATTTTATTGCCAAAATTTCTTATCCATGACTCAATAGCGGCGTGCGTGTGTGGTCCTGTTTCAACTTTAAACATCAGGTTGCAATCCATATTTTTTTTTTTAACAAAGTTCGTCTACCAAAGGCTGTTTATGACAGTAGTGCGAACGAAGTTTTTTAGACGTTTGAATTGCTCCTCGTGATTTAAATATAAATTTCCTTGCAGTTATTGTTGAAAAAATTTCAAATATATTCTCGTCTAGTAAACACTTCGGGAAAACGAGATTCCTTTGTACCTTACCGTATCTTGGTGAATAATTTATATCATTTCTGGTCTCGTGGAATTTTTCTGTAGGTTTAAGCTGCTTCTATAGCTTGTAAGTTACTGACGAATTTTAATTCAGAATTTAATATCAGCACTAAAATTTAAACTGCTTTAAAGTTCAAAATATAAATATCAGTTAATGTTAATGCAAATATAACCTATGTAATGACGTTTTCACTATTTAAAAAACAAGCACGAAAAATAAGGACTCGATGAAATGATGTGAAATATATATTAATATAATTGGAAAATTTTTGGGAAATTTAATTGAAAACATCCCGTCACGCAGCGAATGGAAAGCTCGAAGTTAATTTTTTGATGAAACATGATTGCAGTTAATTCTTTTATAAGTTAACAATAGGAATAAATTCATACTCGTATTACTCGTTCACAATGAATCTATAGTAGTATACAATGATGTGGCACTTTGGAAGATTATTTACTCATAACCAGCTAATTGTATTTTTCATACACAATGGGACTGAGGGTTTAATTTTGCATCACTTAGAGCGCTTTTCTTGAATTGTATAGTTAGGTTTCAATTGTTTCAACTGCGTTCCCACTAATGGAAAATAACATTTAATGAATAAGAAAGCCTATACCTGAAGAAATTATTTCATTTTTGCATTAAGAAATTGAAACTCAACTTGGAAAAGCTTCAAATATCGTGTTTCACATCCGAGAGTTGTTACCAAATCCTAATTTAACAGTTGAGAAATCAAATTACTTGTTAACTTCACCGTTTAGCATGATCGTTAAAAATGAAAGTCCTCTGCATATATTTCTTATACATGTACATGCAATTAAACAGTATAAAGTTTGTATAACTTTGTGGTAAAATTGCATTTCGTTATAAGATGTTTTTTCTGTTTTCAAAACATATATTCCGTAAATTTATATCAATAATAAATATAGATTTATTTTTTTGTAAATCTAGTTTCATACAAATATTTGCTTCAACAAATCAAACTTTTCTTCAATATTAAGGTAGTCGTAAAGTAAAATTTTCTTCGTTTGAAAAGTATAGATAACTCAAGGGATTATCCCTTGCAGCTGGATATTGCTAGCATGTTTGTAAAAAAATACGAATTGAGCACGAGCTTGAATGATTGCAAAAATAACTTCGATAGCACTCGTCGAAAAAACATTTTGTTTACATTTGCATTGCGGTATACATGTAGTTGTGTGACTTTGAACTTTATAAATATGCATAAATTAAAAAGGTCTGGATTATTTTCGTAATATCCAATACATGTATGTTATCGTGATTCAACATGTATAAAACACATAATTCGTAAAATAAGCTACAAAAACCATGCTTTAATTCGTATGCAAGACCTTGTATCAATAGAATCATTTAAGATTTAACTACCACACTACCGCTTCAGAAGTGGCACAACTCAAAAATATCCAGTTTCTGATTTAAGTCATTATCAATTCGAGCAAAACAATTAAGCTCTTCAAGTCTACATTTGACAAAAAACGACACATTATATAACTTACCATATTACTTTACTTACTTTATTTCATCATGATTCTCAATTTTTGAGTTGTGTCACTTTTGATGCAGGGGTGCATAATATCCGCATACCAGCTCTATGTTGACGATAGTTTAGTATTTAACTGCTCGCTTTAAGCTTTTAAGTTATAACAAGAAAACACGTTGGCCTTCTGCCACTGCTCGCACCAGTCCATTGAGATTCCCTTCGACCTCTGACCCTCTCCCATCCTAAATTACGCGATTCATTTCGTCGTTCAGCCAACCACAAACCCCCACCAAAACTCGCCAAAAACGGCGTATCAATATTAATAGAGCGAAGCATGCAAATATGCGGGGGCATAACAGGAGTAAAATAATAATATTCCATCCAAGTTATTCTATTGTCCGTTGTTACATCTATAAACAGCGGCCATTAAGCCTTCCCAATGGGCCAGGGCTTAGACGAATCTGTCTATGCGATTCATAAGTCGGTCGACCGATTGAATTTGTGATTTATGGGATGTGGAGGGATCGGACTTGTACCCGTGACGTAGAGCCAGCCTTCCCATATGCCCCTGTTTAGCTGCCCATATGGCCATAATCAATTGTCATTATAGCTGGGCTCCTCATGAATCCATGATCCTGTTTATTAAAAATGCCCCTCAGGAGCCTGCATGGATCCCCCCCTTGGTACGGCTCAATCCTTCGTCAGCTCCCCCTATGGTTGCTTCGATTACTCAATGGCTGTTTTGAAGCCCACGAGAATTGGTGCTACTCGCTGTTTTGATTGCTTATTTAAGCAACGCATCCATCGGAGTAAACCACTCCATTGAACCGGATTAAGAAGCATTGAGGGAGGGATTAGGCAGCCCATGAAACCTCTTCGAGAGGCCAAATCTCGCCATTCAATCAACGTTTTGGCAAATATGAAATAAACGGGCATGGTGGGGGTAAACAGCGCTAAACGAGGAATGGCGCTGCTTGCGGGGGATAAGGGCACGTGCCTGAAATTCCGTGGCTTAATTGCGTCATCAAAACACTGCTCTGGAGTTCGTTGATGGGCAGTGCTTTGGTGAGCTTTGTAAAGTTCTTATGAGATTAGCAAATTGGTTTGGTCATTCAATATTTTTTTTTAAAAAATGTTCGAGGTTTTAACAAAAGTTTGGAATCACGAGTGTGTGGATTTGTTTGCAATTTTATTATTAGTTTCAGCTGTTCTCTTACATGAATGTCGATTACTTGGGATGGTTGTGAAAATTGAAACTCGATCTCGGCTAATGAAACATCTGGCATGGAAAACCTCATAAATTATAAATAAAAATTAAATTATAAACTTAAATATAATGGTAATGTTAAAATTATTTAAGAGATTGTGGGTAATCTTGCTAGAAAAAAATAATAATCTATAGCATTTAAAACCTCTCGGAATTTAAAATTAAAGATATAATATTACAAATTTAATAAGGCGATGTTAGTTATTTAATAAGAGAATGCGTTAATTTCTAGGAAAGAAAATCAAGGGACACTTGGTTAATCCGACACTGAATATTCAGGAGTTTTGTTTCATTTTTTAATTGTTTAAGTTTGTATAAAATTCCTGTATTTTTTTCGTAATCTAATTGAAATTCACAATTTTCAACCAAATAATGTATGTTTGATGTATATGTATATTCACAAAATTATAGATGTAGGCTATATACTGAGCATGGGGTGAATCCTCATGCAATTTACCAGAAATTTACAAAAAGAAATTGGCTTAAAGTCCACATGAAACTGCATGTATACGGGGTTGCAATGAAACCTGTAGAAGGAACTATTCTGTTTTATTCTTAAAACTTCATAAATGTTTTGTTAATATTTTAGAGTGTGTGCATGTGTATATATCTGGCATTTCATGCGATGTTAGCTTTAACGAATTACGATTTTGGCCAAAGACGAGAAATGAAAGGTTTTGGGGGTCGGCCATTTCGTTTTCAAAATGATTGATAAATATGCAAATGCGCCGTATAAATGACGACTTCCGCACGAGTGGACTCTCGGCCAATGAAATTGATTATCTCCTTAATTGATGATTAATGAAGTTTGCTTTTCATGTGGAAAATTGAAATTATTCCCTACTTGGGAATTCATCTTTTGTGTTTCTCTGCCATGACATCTTGATTAATTATTGATAACAAATCTTTGTTCTCTCAGTAAAATGAATATTTTGGAATTTTTATTTTCAACTCAAGGATGCAAAGATAAAGATGGCTTTTCTTTTTTTTATTGCTGTGTATTTTTTTTACTGTAATTTGGTAATATAATGTAATATAACCCAGGAATTGGTTAGACATTTTTAAAGAGGTGATAAACATACAGTACATATTATATAGTATATAGATTATTTATATGACATAAATTAGGATTGTTATTACATGTTATTTAAAAAATAATTTTTTTTATAATAAATGCTTTCGTTTTACAATTTTTTCTATTTTTACAGTGAAATCTTCTCTTTCTCCATGATTGTCGTCATTTATTGCCGCAGGATGGCACTACAATCTCATTAGGCGGAGCCTATGTAATCTTACATTATAAGCCAAGTGTTCCAGTTTATAATTCTGTCAGGTAAGTAGATGAAGTATAATTGATATTTCTATTTATGAAAATATCTATATTATCTATTATAAATTATCGGAATTATTGGAAATTATCTATATAAATTAAAAGAAATCGACGTAGTGTAATTATTGATAAACATAGGAAATGTCATGAGATATTTTCCATCAAATGACCATTGATAATTTGCATATACATGTATCAAAGTATCAGTGCTTCAGAAAATTGCATATCATGTATCCATCTCATATACTCGAATATAGCTTGACCTACAGGTCTATATATATACCCAAATATCATCAGGAATGTTCAGCGTTCCATGTCGAAGCATTTTCCTATTAATTCTAATCAAGCAAGAAGCTGTCCATATGTTGACTAACTTTGGAATGATCACTTGTACAATTTATGCTCGGAAACGTTATTTGGGCATATCATGTGGTGATATGCTTAAAACAGTCAGATGAACAAACTTTATGACCACACAGGTAAATGCGTATCATTTTTCTACCTGTCATTGGACGCATGACACTGAACTCCATAAAAATGGTGTTACATTCGCTAATGAAAAACTTCACTTAGACCCACGTACGAACTACATGTATATATTCTGTACTCAGCTTCTGTGCCACGTTTTTTTTCCTCAGGATTAACACGTTTCATCCCAGCCAAATTAATTTACCCTTCTCATCGATTATACCATTATTGCTCATTTTCATTCCTGTCACTTTTTCCACGCCTGTCTACAACGATCCGTTTTACGTCTTAATTTCGTATAAAACACTGGGTCATGGTGAAAGTGGACCGTATACAACGGTGCCTATTAAGGGGGATGTTGTCCCCCCCCCCCTCGGTCATCCCCCGTGACAAACGTATGCAAATTCGGGTATAACGAAATGCTCGAAACTGGGATCGATGATGGCGTCTACAAACGAGGGATAATATATTCATCGGGGAAGCCCCCTGGTGTCCAACTCCCCTAACCGAAACGCCGCATGAATTTTAAACGCGAGCTCAAGCCCACGTATTTTGCTGAGCTTAATTATTTTTGGGGGGAAAATGCGGAGGCGATGAATGCATCCAAAGGTGCGTTTTCAAGCATGTCCTCGGCTTTAGGGGTCCTAGACTATGCTAATCTCAGTCCCCTAAAACATAAATATTAAAGGCGTATAATGCAGTCGCTCTCCTCTCCATAAGTGCCCACACGTGTGTGTGCACATGTTATTTGTGGCTCTTCTTTGCTAAGGGCTTTAAGCCTCGTTTTGGTTACATCTGCGTTAAGCTTGCTAATCAATGTGTTTGTTTTGCGATAGATTGGACCAGAACCCAATTCGTGTTTATTTCTGGGATTATTCGTAGTTCGATACGAGTGGCTGATCCGGGGGGGGAGGCACTTGGGGTGACTTGATTCGTCACCCACCCCTTAGCTCTGATTAATGTTTTATATAAAGTTTGCTTTTTTGGGAAATGGGCATGGAAAATCTTACATGTTTGGGTATGGTTTCAGTGCTGATCTATGTGGTTATAGTACGAGGGGAAATATATAGACCGAAAATGGTAAAGAAGTTATAGAATTTATTTTTTGAATTCAAATTATGTGACATATGGTACTCGTATATATGTGTGTTGTATTGCATCATTTGCATTACACTGTACATGTATTTTCAAAGCGATACATAATTTTTAAGCAAGCAATTCAGTACTTGTGAACCATGGAATGTAAATATATTGGACATACATGGATCTGAATGTAAACATATTGATAGCATGTACGTATCCCATCCTGAATTTCTTGTTAAACTCAGCCTGACAACAAAATAGCCTACCATTATACTGTATGTTTATACCCTTTTGATCACCACTTTTAGGAATTAACGTTCCAAAATCTGCTAAAATTATTAGCAGATTAACGAATTAATGGTTCAAAAATCTGCTAAAATTATTAGCAAATTTTTATGTATTTTAGATTTCTGAACAGAATTCCAAAACCACGCAATTATACCGAAAAATGATATCTTTATAAAAATATTCCAGCCTTATTACAATTATTTCTCACGACCAATACAAGTGGTCTAGATAAGCGTGGATGTGACTTTTCTACATTATGCACAGAATTTGTAAAATAATGTTTTGTTGCATTGTATCAAATGCTGTGTAATCATTTACTAAACTCTATATGCATGCTATCAAAGATAATTTAGTCGCAGATTATCAGTTGATGGAAAATGATTTAATCGCGGTTCCATTCCAAAAATGTCATAGAGAAATGTCCAATTTACTGTCTATTAAAAATATAAAAGGATATACACTTAATGTCATGAAATGCATGTTTTTTTAAAAAAAAAATTGATATATATACAGATATATTGGTACATGCATGTACAGGCTACTATTATGAACAATTATTCTATGTTTTCAATTTAAATATATACAGTTTATTCAATTATATATTATGAGAATATTATCTATACTGCACGTGCAGATCAGAAAACTATATCTTTTCGTCTATAGCAAGATGAAGGAAAACAGAATATGGGTCCATTACTTTTGTGCATCAGTATACTTCTCGCAATTCCTGCCAACCTCAAAAAACTGCATGCATATGCGCTTCAAAAACTATTTTCTGCGTAATTTATTGACTCTTTTATATCGATTTATACGAGAAAAAAACACAGGCCTGAGCTTGTAAATAATGTGACCGCATTTTGCGCCGGCTTTCTAACGTATGCGATATCTTTCTCGCAGTTTTTAAAAATCAATTTTGGCATTTGGTATATACGCGGGTGTATATATGTGCGCGTATATACATGTAAAAAAGCTTTCGAAGGCTATATGGACATATTTATAAATAAAGGCCTAAGAAAAGTGAACCATAGAGAGTGCGTTGTGCTCTTATGTTTTTTTTTTTAAAAAAATGAAAGCAGCTTATATAATCAATCACAAATGTCAGCCCCGTTTATAAACTTTCTCCGAAGTTAGATTTAAAAAAATACATCATGAAAATATTAATCAAATAATCGAAATTGCGTTGTTGTGTTATAAGAATTGGCTTAATTTGGACTAATGGTCAGTGGCTATAGCCCTATCCCCTATCCCCTATACCGTACATGTATAGATAAGTCACATTTATCAAAAAAAGTGGAGTTTCACAAATGGATATCCTCCTTGTGAACAAAAAAGCTTAGGTTTACTTTTCATCAATGAAGTTAGCAATAAAGTCCTTTACTGTTGTTAAAAATATTTTAATTTTGGCACAGTGCACAACGGTGTGGCCGTTATAAGTTTATTTTACTTATGCTATATTACTTCATTGGCCATCTCACGTCTGATCCATGAAGATATTAAGTGCAACGTGTATAAAAAGCCATAAAATTGTGTATGAAGAGTGAAATTTAGTAGAAATATAGGAGAATTTCCAGTTTTTCTATACATTTAAGTTCTCTTTCTAGATTTTTACTGCAGTCTTTGTTTTTTTGGATGAAATTTAAATATGCATTATTAATTTAATCATTAAAAATTTAATGATTAAAATGACCAAAAAACTGTCGCCAGAGACTTTGTAGATGTCGATGTGACGTTCTCGATTGACATATATCGAACATGTTCTATTGAAATTAAGCATTGGACATTTTGAAATTCTGTGATTAAAATTATACCGAACATTTTGGAATGTACTCCCAATCATGGAATATGTGTTTCAGGTGTATTTGTAGAAAGTAAAGTTTTAGGATAGCGTAAGTTGACCCGTTAACGTTACGTTATTTCGTTAACGTCTTCAATAGCGTTGTATATCTTGTGAGTCCAGCTCGGCATCAACAAAAACCGTTCATCCTCAACGTTAGTCAATGTAATTTTTAAGAAAACGAAGTGAGCGAGTGCAGCCGACTTTTCCTCGAAGAAAGTTGAGAAGGATTTTTTTAATAGATAACATTAAAATTACTGGACAATACTGTTTTATAATTGAGTATCGATACCTTGTACCGTTGAATTCATTTCCCGACTGGTTTGATCCCCCAGAAGACGAATTGGATGCAGGTTTAGCGTAATTTCAATACGATTTGCTGCCGCCATTTTGAAAACACCGATAACGTATTGAATAGCGTGTCCCATTATACGGCTGAAATAACTGGATTACGTTAACGGTAATCTCTCTATACGTTATTGCAAGGCCAGTCTGATCATGCGCATAAGCGCGGTCACGTGACAATAACGTTAACGTTTTTCAGAAAACAATACCCTGAACTCTCTGTTCATGATCTCAATAGCATGTTTCTGGCGTTATGTTTACACTTAGCACGTGGATGTGGTATTATAGCACATTTCTAGCGACACCATGCTTATTGGGACAGTTTCATATTAATTTTATTTGGGCAATGACTGATCATTATGACCTCATAAGTACGTCATGTATAACGATCAAATATTGCATTCAGTGTCTTTTTTAAGACAGTTTGTTTTTGTTTCCCTGATGCATGTATCCAATGCCATATTAATTACGATTCGAGTGAAGTGTCATTTCTCTAGTAAAATGTTTGAAAGTACTTTTAAAGTTCAGAATTTTATCTTCAAACTATCACATTCTGTGCCGGAAATGTGAAGATATTTGTTGTTGGCAACATTTTTAGTCAACCCATATGTGTTAAACCTATGCGCGTCGTCTGTTCCTTCATTGGGTTGATGGATATTCTTCGAAATTTAATTTAATTTCTAATTTTTTGTATATACATGTATTTCAGTATTTTAAAATTATTGGCGTCATCGTAAAATCTTTTTTATATCATGCAAGCAAGTACAGGCGTCATATTTCAGAAATACTTAAAAAGGTCGCCATTTCATTAACATTAAAACAGAATATGAAATCCAGTGTTTGTTATTCCTCATATAATGCAAAAATACTGAAATGTGTCCAAAAAATTAGAAACTATAGTCAATTTCGACGATTACCGATGAAAACAATGAAGTAGCATACGACGTTTGACTAAAAATGTTGCCAACCAAAAATATCTGCAAACCTGCAATTTAGGCAAAATTTTGCCCCGTTTGTTTCGACCGCTTCATTGCCATGAATTAATTTTTCATAATCATGGACGTAATCATCACGTGTGTAGTGTTCGGCATCCTTTCATCACTCGCCAACTAGCGGCTAAAAATAAAATAAAATCCAAGATGGCAAGTTCTCCAGCTTCCTATAGCTCGTCGTCGTGCATCCATGGAAAATGTCATATTCATGAAAATGCTTTTTGTCTTTTTCTCGCATACACCAAATGACGCTGGGTTTGGATGCTCACCCCCTTTCCCCGCCAACAATCCACGGAGGATGGGGGGCTTTCGAGCACGAGGGGGGAGGGGGGGGGGATAAAAGGTCGTAGGTTTCGTAGAATCAATTTTGATAATGGATTTGAATGGGCGATTGCAACGTGCGAGCGAGTCACTTAGTCGGTGCACCGGGAAATATAGAAAAATTGAGAAATTATTGCCATGGAAGCAACGTGGAGATAGATGTATAAAAGGGAGATACACAAAATAAAACTAAAAGAATAGCCGGTAGTTAAAAATATATATCCTTCTAGACAAATTGAAAAGCAGCATCGTGCACTTCGGGTTTCGTATATCCCAAATTTCCACTCTGCGATCACCACCCCATACTTTTTCGCCCCTCAAAACACAATCCCAATTGTAAGGAAAGATTAGGGGGGTAAAAAGAGACGATCTCCAACGCCATGAAGAATTCATGTAGAAAATTTCTAATATTTTATAGACGATGAACATGTCCGAAATATATATATACATGTACGTAATTTTTTTTTGGTTTTGAAAAATAACGATTGAAAACGAGGGAGATAGGACCTCTCAGCACGTCGCTCCATCTCCTTTTGATATTAATAATCGATGGGGATAATCGTTGTTTGTGTTGTTGCGGCTGAGCCATATGGCCCAAATGTGTAATTCCCCGATTTTTGGAAAGGGAGGTGCAGGGGGAAAGGACTGCGAAGATAAATAATCTAAGAAACGAATTTTCCAACCAATTACTCAAATGGAAGTAATTTTTATATGGAGTTGACATCAACGAAAAAATGTTGGGTAATATGTTCAGTTTTCATGATAAATGAGATTTATCGAAATCGGCTGGGATTGGTGCCCTTAGAAAATTTCTAATTTGATTGAATGTACAGTACATGTCTTTAACATGTCCGGTCAACATAAAAAAAACACTTTATATACATTCCATAAACAAGTTATGTGCCGGAAATTGGCATTTTAATGAAATTTTCGCAAGCTTTTCAATTGTACAGTATTTAGGGAAGCTTGTATTAATCGTAATTGCTAAGTGGCATGTATCCTAAATTGCACATTTTGTTGTATTTTTTTAACGAGTAATGCAAATCCACTTACCAAATTACATAAAAATTTTAAAATATGCAGTTTAACCAATTCTTCTCAACGGGTAGTATAACGCGTGCACAACGCAAATCTAACATTAACGATAATTCTCAAAAAATAATCATGCTGAGAACACTTTTTATTAATTTGATGATGACACAAAACATGCATGTTGTGTTATACATGCACGTTGTTCTAGCCATTGTCTTAATGTCTTTTGCTTTGGTTTTAAGCTTCTCACTTAAATTACTGTATATTATGATATTTTTTATTATTAGCATGTTTACGTAAATTTTAAGTATTTTAAATGCGCTCGAAAACAATTTTTATGGAAACATGCTAATTTGTTTGCAAACATTTTTATGATATTTCAGAGAAAATTGCTGTTTGGAAAATCGTGAACAAATATCATTATGACAGTGCCATTAAAACGTGCTATTTTCCATTATAGTTAAAGATGACCATATAGAGAAGTTGCACGCTTCTTTATGGTTTGCTCATATATGGCTATTCTGGAGATTTCATCAGGTGTAAACATACACCGAATTACGTATGCATTTTCCATCCATGATGCATCGCTGTAAACGTGACATTATGCCAAACAACATTGGCTCCCATCACCCATTAAGGTTTTTGCAAAGCGCTAATGCTCAGCTCGAGGAATGAAAATTGAGCATTAAGTGCTCACTACTTGTATGTAAGCGAAATATTTTCAAACTGTGCACGTGCATTCGCCTTTGATTTATGGATTTAAATTGCTCGGTGATGAAAATTGCTCACTGCGGTGCCCAGTCTACTGAATTACACGTTTTTACTCTATACCCATGTGCATTTTTGGTGTCTCGCATAATGGGAGTTAACGACAGACTGATGTATACACAACGGCATAAAACAGTAAAACACGTGTATTTTTCTATTTATGTTTTCATCCCTTTTTTATTGGTGAGATACGATTGGTGACACTATTCAGGATGCTATGTCCAAACGCATCTTGTGGAATTGGTAAAATGTGTCTACTATATAAAGGGAATTTTTCGTACATGAACATGAGATGTTTTAAGGCATAAAATTAAATATTTCCAACAAAATTATCTGCCTGTAGATAACGAAGTCTGCAACTGGTAAATGCGAATTTCACATTCATAATTTTTTTCCACGCATTTAATTATAAATAAAAATCTCCTCAATAATATACTGTACATACATACATACAACATCAAGCAAAAACCGAAGTTTTAATGCAAATAAAAATTGACGCTTAATTGGGGAATATAACAATGTGAAATTCACAAATTCCTAGTTTCGTAAGAATTTTTAACACTTTCGTTTCATACTCCACATTTAGAACCTTATCACGATGTAACTAAGTGGCAGTGTTGGTGCATATTTATGCTCTAGGCGAAAAATGTTAAGCGCAGAAAGGCACCTTACTCGCTGATTGGTTTGGCTATTCGCAAATATTATAGAGGGAGTTGACCGGTTCTTGTTCAAAAACTGTTCAATATCTCCAAATGCTATTAGTTTGCTAGACAATTTTATTAAAAATATACTGGGCGAAAAATGCGGAATTCGCAAATATTATAGAGGGAGCTGGTGATTGTACAGAAACTGTTCAATAGTTCCATGTGCTATATTTTGTTAGGTTTTTTTTAAATACTGCAAAATTCTACCACGAACAATTTTATTAAATAATATGAAATAAGTAAATGTTCTTATCCGAATGTCATTTGTTATGACTCTTATCCCAGATTCGTGCAAAACCGTAACGATGTGTATAGACAGCCGCCCTATATACTTGTACTTCTTACGCACATTGCAGACGTCTAAGAAGCAACGTCGAATATAAGCAAAAACCAATTTCTCTAATGGAAAACTGTTTTGAAAATGGGAAATAAATATTAACGATAGCCAGGTTTCACGATGACAATAAGTTTATTTTCGTTCATTCTTTCGTTTCCAATGCATTAGAAACAAATAAAACGAAAAGAAAAAAAAAGCAAGATGGCGACTCGTTCACTGAAATTTCCATCATGGCACGAGAGAAGTCCATAAGTAATACAAACAAAATGATCGGGCTTTTGACTGGTATATATTTTGGCATATACTGAAAGATATGACGAAATATGGCAATTTTCACAAAATATTCGGCTGTAAGAGGCCATTGTTTGCGAGGTTTCGGTGGCATTTCAGTTTTCGCTTTTACCCATTTTAGAAAATGCACACATGCAAGAAGATATAAGCACATATACATGTCAAAAATACACGGCACATAGAAAACACTATTGAACAAATGGCTGTTTTATCAGTTCAAAGAAAATTAAAAAGGTCTGGAGTGAATCATGCGGATGAAGTATTCAGGGAGAAACAAAAGGTGGTAACACTGTGCTCTTAAGAATGAGCCTGTTATGAGGCTACGATCACGTGATATGGAGTGGGTAACATGTCACGAGATTAGCCAAGGTTGAACAAACTTTGATATTAATTTAACTGTTTAATTTATGTAGGTGTTAGTGCCACCATCTTTGTAAATTACCCTGTATTTAAAAATTATATAAATAACGGACCGAGCATGAAGTGAGATGAATATTGAATAATATAAATAAAATTGCTGGATTGCGTGGTATATGCATAAAGGTGGGCATTACCTTTTTTGTTTTTCAAAAACTGTTATTTATAGACTTTTTTTGCAAGTTTTTGATATTTTTTGGACATCCATTCAGTATGGCATTTGCAATGTGCTTGCGATAAATTATTTTCACTACGACTAAAATTGAGTTCTGAACTTTTTTCTGTTCGTTTTCCTTTACATTGCTAGCATCTGCTAATTTATTATAGTATTTTTTGGATAAATTAACTTTGTGTGTATATTATCAAATAACTGGTATTACCAAACTTCGTTTTTTTGCTTTACACTTTTCACGTAAAATTCTAAATCGAGTAACTTTTTGTTATCAAAAACTGTTCAAGTAAAATTTAAAAAGTATAGCTAAATAACATTTCACATTTTACGCAAAATCCTCGCACGCTTATTTCATTATTCAAATTGAAATTGAATTCAAAATTTAAAGAAATAACATTAAGAATCGCTATACAAGTATTTTTATCTAAAGTTCATAAATTATTGAAACGCGCAATAAGTGATAGGGCTAAAACGAAACATCCAAAGCAATTTTTAAATACAGCAGAGCATTTTTGTAAAGTCAATCGTCAAAGTCTTCATTTGAAACACGTGTCGCGTGTCGGACAAGTTAAAACTGGTTTCCATAAACCATATATTTTCTTTGATTTCGATTTTAGCTTTAATCATCGATTGAGTATGGTGAAACTCGCTATTTGTTTATTTTAAATTTGGAATTACAAATTGGGCACGTGTTTCCACGGCATTGAATATGCATATATTGAATAAGTAAGGTGTCGGCAAGAAAAATACAAAGTTTTCCTTTCTTTGTCGCAATTGGTTTCAAATCTATAGCATTAATTATAAATGAAATGTCTATAATTGATGGAGACCAATTCCTCGATTTCAATCAATAGATCAGCATCTATTAATTTATTGAAATATTCTGCATTTCGTGAATTAAATGTTGGTAAATAAACGATTTGAAACACCTTCATTGATGAAGGTGCTTATCAGGTGCTTATCAGCGATGCTGCATATATCTAACAATTGGATTTTAAAAAAAATTGCGCTCAAAAAGTATTGATTTTGCGGCAAGCATTTGATTAACGGAATTAAAATCCTTACTATATTATTGTGGGGAAAAAAGTTATATTGACATGGAATCATGATATTCGGTCTAATCTGCGACAATTTGTGTTTTAAAGCGTTTAAAATCGTTACAACTAGTTAATTGTTTGCTTTTTTTTCTTTAATTTATCAACTATCTTAATGTTATTGGGCTTAAGAAATGTAAATTTCATTATGGAAAAGTTTATTTTCATAATGGCGGAATTTATGCAAGAGCTGAAACTATATATGAGCTGTTTTGTTCCCAGACAAAAACCATACAAATTGCTCCTAGTCTTTGTGGACACCTAATACATGTAAAAAGGTTCAATTTGAAATCACGTGTTCAGTGTTTTATACATCTATGTATGTATATTTTGATCCAATTGTCAAATTAGATTAGTACAACTTGCGTCATCACTAAGTACAGTATGCAGTTAGGGTGGATTACTAACGGTGGATTCTGAAGTATACGTACTGTAGCATTTGACATTATGTCAAAAATATGGTACCGGAAAGAAGTATATGCTAATATTTTCTTGAATAAATAAAACTTAGGAAACATGATCGAAAAATATTCAATATAGATCCTTGCAAATGCCATTTTAAAGCATCATGCCAGATTTGCAACAGAATATACTAAAAATGCAAATTTGACCTCCATGTTTATGAAAGTATACTCTGCTGCAAAATCGATAACGCATTTGGTTGTGCAAATGGTCTAATAGATAGACAATAAAAGCATTTTTTCACATATATGAGACAAACTTTCCGAGTAACACGACTTCATGAGGCTTGAAATTGAATATATTTTCTTTTTTTTTTTCAAAACTGCTTTCTTACTAAATATTTTACGTTGTAACCTGTGCTATTTCACTATGACTTTCTAAATGCCCTGTTGAGTTCATAAAAGCAAATTCAACGAAATCAATGCGCACCAAAAAAATTCAGCCATTTCAGTAATTTTAATTAAAAGTGGACCACATTCTGCTTGAAATATAAACACGCTATTATATATAATCGTTTTTTTATACAATTTAATAAGGTTCACACAGGCTTGATTTTGCACTGCTGCTAATCCCTGCATCGACTTTCTGATTGTTTAAAATTTCTATGTACAATTATTTGTCTCTTCCAAATGGGCTAAATATTTACATTTCTTTTCGTCGAATGGTAATGCTGGTAGTGCGAATTTTTCGAACATAGTTTGGCATCTCCAAGTAGTTTTCGTTCATTTATTTCGCATGAATTTGATGTCGAAACCGACCTGTGACAACATTTATATTAAAATGGTTTGGACCAGTGTCGCGTTTCCAGCACGGAAAAAGGGGATTTCTGTACAAGATGTGATATTTATAGTTGGTTGAAGTGTTCATTTACAATGAATGATGACGGGAATAGGGATTTCGACCAATGGTCAATCACTGCCTGGACTGGACAGGTCGGAGGAGGTGCCGGGGATGCCGTGGGATGAGAGGTTGCTCGGCGGCTGTTGCAAACTGCAGCTGTCGTCGTTACCGAGGTAGGTAAGTTGGCTTTGAGGGTTTAAACCATCTCCGTCTGGGTAACCGTGCATCTGGAAAAATATGGAAAAAAAAAATTAAGAATGAGAATTTGAGATTTATTTTGAGAAAACGTTTTCTGTTATTTTCTGCACATTGCAAGGTTTGCTATATTCACGTGAAAGTTACTAGAATATTCTTCTTTCTTTGTTACTGTACTGTCTGCATCCGCTTATCGAACCTCCACCTGGCGGATTATTTCTAAATCAAAGAGTGCGCAGATTCTCGCGCAGTAAGTTCAAATTGCGCTGGAAGCAAATTGATGTAGAATATTGCACATGACCTGCCTTAATTGGTCATGAAAACTAAAAACATTACCAACATGTATACTGTCCCCCTTCCCTCCCCATGATTTAATCGATTAATCTTACGTGGAAATTTCCCAAATAAACATACATCATGCAGTGTTCTCAGACAGAAGCATTGCGAATCGCACTTGCTAAAGTCTTGAAGTCACCTGAGCAAAAGGACAGCGATGACCTTGAGTGGAGATTTTTAAACCAATTAGCATGTCTATTTTGAATAGTGACTTCACGACTAAAAGCTTTGCAAAGCTTGAGCTTCTGAGTGCCACTAATAGGGGAACTCAAACATGTGCTGGGACGCCAGCAGTTGTGGAAGTAACTAAGTGGTAACCAATAGGAATGCCTGTAGGTGGGTTTGCATCTATAGATCACACAAAATCCGTCATTCCTATTGGCTACCACTTAGCTACTGCCACAACTGCTGGTGTCCCAGCACTTGTTTGAGTTCCCCTAATATGTAGCCTATACATTTTATCACTTTCGGACAACATTTGGTGTTACGTGTGATATTAAACCATATACTGTACATGTATAGTTCATGTTATCATATATGACAATGTGTATGTCACCCTGTATGAATGTGCGCGCCTCTCGCCAAACGCGACCGCTAGGTGGCTAAAATGATTAGCAACAAGATGGCGACTTTGGTGACTTACGTTTTTTTTATCTGTGAATTTCGCTGATATACAGTAGAACGTGACGGCAGATTTACGGTAAGCGCTGCTTAAAAAGGGTTTTATTATTAATTGGATAGTTGGGATTATTTTGAACGAATGATTGGCGATAAGTATGGAACTTTACATGTACAATCAACCGAAGTTAGCGGCCTAATTTTTCTCTATGAATGTGAATCACCATTACATTTATTCCCAAATTTAGATGTACACAGTCGGGCAATAGGAATTTATAAACACACAGACGCCTACTTTGTGGGTTCTTTAAAATAAATTGGCCTTGGTTTCTTGTTACTGCATATACTGTACAATGGGGATGGGTATTGGTTCATCGTGGGCATACCATCTATGGGGTTTTGGCCCAAAAGTACAGTATGAGGTAGTTTTAGTATTGCGTATACTGCACATTTTAAACAGTAAAAGCGCATATTTACAGTTTATGAAACGATACATGTACATGTATATAACAGATTTCCCATGGGTTATATAACTGAAGACTAGGTCTGTTAATTGTGTGGGTGAGCATGCAGTTACAGACATGTGGTTTCAGTGTACTTGTACATACTAGTACATGTAAGTAAGAATACAGAATCTATGCTACAACTGATGATACTGTAGGTCTATTGCAGAACATGTAGTTCACACTGTCCAGTACATGTACCTGTTGTCCAACAGACACCTCGCATTCAAGTACATTACATATTTGTATCCTCTGTATATGCATGTAAATATATGACAAAATGCCATTGGAAATTTCAGTGGATGACACATAGCGAACTACTAGCTCCATCTGTAGAGGTAAACTCACAGAATAGGTTGAACTATGATGTAGTTCGATGAATATTCTGGAACAACGCACATACAGAAGGAGGGTCTATAAAAAACCAGGATAACAGTGGTAAACGAACCCTGACATCCAGAGCATTTCCAAAAGAGCTACAATGTATGCTACCTTCTCTCGCTACAATACTCATGCAACGTATAATTTTTGCCATATCTTCACGCGGCATACTAGAACCACTGCAACAGGTATCTACTTGGCCCGTCCAAGACCCCTCGAGCGTGTAATTGCTTGTTTTGTATTGCACCTGACAGATCGGCGAGCGTAAGTATAGGGTTGCGGTCATCCTGCAAAGGTAGCAGACCGACTTTGTTGGGCTTTGGAGTGGGGCTGATTCGCCAAAAAAAACCGCCTCGTTCCCCTTCTTAAGATGTGTGACTTAATTAGACAGGTCCCACCCCTCGCATTGGAACAGAAATCAAATGAAATGGAAGAGGCGGGAAATGTTGAGCGTTTTTTAGCCTTGTCATTTCACACCTGAAACGTTCTTTCTAGTCAAAATACCGCCACTGCCTTGTGCTGACCGCGGTCCATCTACCCCCTCTTCGTCCCTTTTGATTTCTTTTGCTGTCCGAAGGAAAGCCGCCAAAAAATGGGCTTCTCCGAAACATCAACCATCAGCCACTTTGATGGCTCAATTTTGACTAAATCAGCGTTTGTCTTATGCATGCATGCGCACATTGGCGCAACCAACCCTAACTGGGCCTGCAGCGCAACGTTCAATTTGAAAGCTGCTTTAACATATAAGTATATGTTATTAACATAAATATCAACAGTTCTGTCATTTGGCCCTGGGCGTCGCATCTTGAGAACGGATGTTTGAATCGTGAACATACATCGCATACAATGTATTCACGTCCTTCTTTGGTTGGTAAAGCTGAAGACACGCAACTTATATATAGCTAGAGGTGAATGGCGTGTCTGCTATAGCAATATAAGCGTAAAAGATAGATTTATGTACTTATATAATATTGAAATAATGTACGTGTCCTATCTACATTACTCTGATAAGGGGCCATTCAAAAAGGACGTCCTCAAAATTTACCCAAAATTGGACTCCCCCCTACCCCTTGTCCGCCTTGTGTCCGGTCAATTAGGACT
>JAQGAO010000832.1:0-29092 GCA_034697705.1 Ommatoiulus sabulosus | reverse complement strand
TGAGTCCAAAAGGAGCCTTGGATGCCAAAATTTGACGGAGATATAGCCAGATATCCGAGAGCAAAAATAAACACGTCCACACACGTGAGACGCTAAGATGACATGTTTTATGAAATAGTAGTAGTGTATCGAAGACAAATTTAGAAGGTTACATATTGTAGCCTTTATATTATGAATGAAGTAATGAAACTACTAACAATATCATTTTTGGCACACTGGGTTTTCGTGGATGTTTTTCAGCCAGAATTAATCTTGAATTGTTTCTTTGAACATCACAAACTTGCTTCTTCTGTTTAGCTTTTTCTTTCGGTATCTACTTAAAAATGTAATAATAAATTAATTCATCACACAGGACCTTTCGTTAAAAATTATTACACAAATTCTTACACACATTTTCTAAGCTATCAATGCAGAAATCATCAAGTTTTTTTGGAACTGGTTGCCTTTTTCCAACATCATCTTTTACAGCAAAAAATGGCAAGTCAGCCAAACTGACGTTGCAAGCCATGAATTTATTCATAGTTTTCACAAGAAGAAGTCTGTCAGCTATAAGTAAAAAAACCTAAAAGCTATACAACGTTAAAAAATCATATACATTGTTATTCAACATATTCCCCTACCACCAATACAAAATAAGTTAATTCTAATAATCACTTTTTACATCGTGTAGAGCTCTATGTACAAAGTTTAATATTTAAATTATACAGTATATACCACAGATCTGAATTATTATGGCCGCAATTTTTTTTCCATCCTTACATAACACTTCAACTTCATGGTCCCTGTCCCACTTCATTTCCGTTATTGAATGGTTCATAATTTCAGGGATGGATGTGCCCAGAACAATTTCACACTCAAGACTCCTAGAGCTGATAAAATCCACCAAAGCATAATGGGTTTTCATTCTTTGATCGGCAAGTTTTCAATCTATAAATATAACCTAAAACAGTTTAAGGCGATGAAAAAGTGACCATAGTTAAGAAATTCTAGATGATGTTTTATATTAATTAGAATGCGAGTCTTACATTTTCATTTATATATTTTTTTAGATTTTTGTACTGCTGGCCCAGAACATTTTAAAAGTATGCATCGATCATATTACCACTAAACCCATACCTGTATATTGGTAAAAATTTAATTTTTATATCACGTATATTGAAATTGATTTCATTGATTTTTAAATTATGCTGTTCTCACTTATTCAGGCATTAGATGTAACGAGAAAAATAACTTAAAAACTTAGCATGGTATAAAGAATTAAGGGAGTTTTGCTCAAAGATACCTTGTTTTTGTCCTGCAAATAAAATTGATGGTTAATAAAGCAAGGAATTTAATTTGTATTATTTAATTTGAATTTTTTAATTGAGCATACATTTTTTCCAGTTGATTATAAGGTGACTAAGAAAGGATTTCAGTTTCCCAAGAAACCCAATACTCCACTGTATTATAATATAAACCACTATAATATAAACATTGTATTTGAAAAGAATTTCCAGTTTCAGGTAAATAGCAAATTATAGGTATATTGTTAATTATTTACAACTGTTGCTATATAAAATAATATTAATGTATACCTAAATGCATGTGACCATGCAATCTGCCAATATAATCCTATATTTTGTATTTGTCAATGTGATACCCACTTACAAATTTACTAGTATACAATAAAATGTTGATAGTTTAGTTTAGTTGTTAGTTTAATGTTTTACTAAGATTTACAAAACAAATAAGTCTTACCCAAATTGTTGCAATAGAAATTTATATCCAAGAACTTTCACAGATCGATGTTAACTATGTACTGTGATGGCCGGTACAGGAAGAAAAACTGAAAAAAAGCACCAAGGAAGTGGCGCCATTAGTGTCAATTTCTAAAATAAATAGTAGAAGCAATGTAAATTCAATTAAAAGATTATTTATTTCTTAACATGTGTGTGAAAGAAGGATAATATTCGAACACTTAATATATTACAATGATTTGTAAAAGAACATATAACGAAAGTTTTTGAATTAAGATAGTTTCGTTTACAAACTACAACATTGTGCAAGTGGCGCTCCTGGTGTCCAGAGTTGCTTTTAATTGCAACCACAGCTACACCTGATTTAGCTGCCTGAGTGATCACCATCTTTCGTGTAATCCTGCTGGAATAGGTATGTTAAACTATGTTTTGTGACGTGACGTTTATGCATAATTGTTATTATTATTATGTTTTTCTATATTTGAGTAGATTGTTCCAGTAATAGTATCTATTTTTTGCCTTTAGATGCCGATTGCATGCAGTATTCTTATGCTCGTAGCATTTGTTTAGGCACAACATAGGCTGCCCATTTGCGGCGGCGCAGTTGCTGCTTCCAAAACATTGGGCATAGCAACTGCAGTGTAGCATGGACGCCATGTTTGTTGTCACCCCAGGGCATCTCTCATTGGTGGAGAATATGCCCTGGGGGAGGTTACCAAAGAATCATATTTAAAGCCAAACATTTACACTTACCAGTAGTTATTGTGCCAATCTGTAAGTCAACCGGTACACTACCTCATGCTGTTGCCAAAGACATTTTTTACTTGTAGAAAGGATATATTCCATGTTAGTTCAAATAAATCCTTTTATTTAAATTAACTTACCTTGTGTCGCTCCTTCGGTGTCAGCAATCCAGAATTATCACCTCCAGTCGGTCCACAGGAAGGATTCCTATAAGTATAAAAATATTTAAACTAATATAAACACGAGAATACTATTTTGCATAGTATTGGAAAGCTGTTTTCCAGTTTAACCCCTCTCAACTAGCGCCCAACGTTCCCACGACTCTGTGAGTCTCAGGCTTTTCTTTTTGCCTTCGGACTTTCCGTTCCATCTTTTTCCTTTGCCTGGCTCTGTTTTTTTTGTCTTGTTTTGTCGCCGGCGTATTTTTTTCCCGCCTTCGCCTGTTTTTCCCGCTCGCTTCGTTATTTCTCTTCGGCGTAGTGTTTTGGGTTCTCCTTTTTTCCCTTCCGCCCTGTTCTGCGTTTGTCCGGAAATGGGGGGGGCCGTGTGTACACCTTTTTTACATTACACCTATGCCAAAGATTATTACAAGTTTGCGTGCGGGGCAGACCACAGACGGATTATACGCCGATTCACGTCAATGGTAAATCAATCAAGGCACCGATTTTACTGTTACCTTGCTGCAGTGTCGTGAACCATATTCATCGCATGACAGTGGAATTACCCAGTTCTCCTCATACGTACCAGATTACTCATCTCGTGCCGAACGGATTACGTTTATTTCATTTCGTGCTAAATCCTGCGTTTACCTCACGCAGTAGGATTATTTAAAGTGCTACCCTATATATCTATTCTTCATATTTTGAACCACCCAAAGGTGTAAAAGCAGCAGTTCGAACGTCTAATGTTATTATTTTTAACCTCATTTTCAGCATTGTCATTTCACCATTTGCACTTATCTTGTTGAAACCCAATTTGTCTTCTATCGCAACGCAGTGTCCGTATTGCCCTGATCAAGTAATTCAAGTTCCTCCTTTGCCTAGACCACAATCACTCTACTATCATACCACAAGATAGGGCCAATTCTAAATTATCCCATATAAATCAGTGTTAGCAACTCACCAAGTTTTCCTTTTAAATATCCTCAGTGGGTCGTATCCAACTCTTTTGTCAACTATCAGCGTAAACCTGAAATGGAAAATTTAGGCGACATTAATTTCCCACAACATGTCCGGAATGGGGACATCCAGTGCTACTGCAGGTGACATGCAAACCCTTCAAAATGCTTTTCAAAACCACAGCCAATGGTTAAAAGATATGCAAGATTCCTTGCAGAAACTTCATCAAAGTGTGAGTGCCATTACTTTTCCTCCACCATATGGCAATGCAGGGGTCTCCCAGTCTGGAGAATCAGGATAAAGACAACCTTTTGTTACTTTCACCCCCAAACATCCTAACACACGTACGTCAGGGAACAATCCAATAGTTCCTACTGGATCCCCCGTACCTGCAGTGTCAGGAATTGACCACAACAACTTAGATGAAACTTTATGGGTGAAGAGAAATCACCCCGCAAACATTTTATTGCTCCCAAAGGACTCCGTCCTGAAAAATTGTTACGTGCCTTCTATCATTTAGCTCCATTCACCGGTAAATTGGAGAAGTATCGCACGTGGATGGCCACCATAAAATATCTTTGTAAAACTTTCGAAATTGCAGATTCAGAAATGCTTGCTGCCTTGATGTACATACTCAAAGGCGACGCCTTGACCTGGTGGCACACCCAGTTACCAACCATTCGTGGTTGGAAGGAAGCTATACTAGTTTTCAATTCCACCTTTGGCCGGGTGGTGGATGACTCAGAAATCATGCATACCACATCTCGAGCCGGTCAAAGATACGGACAATCTGCATTAGGATACATTAATTTAATGAATCAGCAGTTTGCCTTACTTTCCGAACCATTGAAACTAAGTCATGTAATCACCACCTTATATGGTGGGTTGCATCCCTTGCTTTAAGTCCACATTGGTTTGACCAAAATATCAACTGTCCGTGAACTTCAGGATAAGGCCACAGACATACAACACAGACTCACCAATTCCGGTAAATGGCTTAAGGTAGACCCAGGCCAAGGATTGGGAGATAGGGATCAAATACGAGCCCGACACGACCGGAAGGCCAAGAGCGGATCTACTCCTTCCGAAGCAAAAGAGACTTCTTTAAGGTCTACAAAGCAGAATAAGGACAAAACCGCTCACCAGAAATCGGTCAAGCAGCATAAGAATAGCAAGATTAAAAATAAGGAGCAACTTACCCATGCCAAACCTAAAGATGAGACTAATGATGAAAAATACTGTTTTATATGCGGACATCGTGGGGTTACAGTCTATACCTGTCCTCAGAAATGCGCAAAAACAGCAAGCGCAGCTAGGAAGAACAAGTCCCCACATCCTAAGGATGCTCCCGCTAAGATAAACAATGTCTTGGCTATAAAGAACGATCTGGAAAAGGGATGATTGATCATACCTTGTTCTATTTATGGCCAGCCCCTGCAAGCCTTGCTGGATTGTGGGACCAACACTTCAGTGGGGGGCAAAGGAATTTATAACCTCCTTATTGCCAATAACGCTCCCATGGATAAAAGCTACTGCCACATCCAAATGGCTGATCAGCAAATCAGAGAAATGGAATCATACCATTCCTTGCTGAATATAACCGTAGCAGGTTGTACATTTGCAATACGGTTCATGATCATACCCACCTATACGACAGAATGTATAATACTTGGTTGCGATTTTCTCACGGTAGCCAGAGTGAAAACGGACTATGCCACTGGAAACTGGACTTTGACCAGTTTGGATGATATCATACATCCTATTCATCATGTCGATTACATGGAAATTTATCGGATATGTAGTGCCAATACCTCTCCGGAAGTAAAAGATGAAGACATCATGCTAAGAGACAATGAGGGAGAACATTTATCCGAAACTAAACGCATGAATGTTAACGAATTATTAAATTAATACAAAAAGGTATTTTGTGAAACCTTGACCCCTGCGAAAGTCCAACCGCAAACTATAAACATCATTCCAGATGCGAAACCCCAGTTCGTGAAACAACAACATATAACCTAAAAGAAAGAAACAAATGTCCGATAAAAACACAGCACTATTAGATAAAAATTACTTGATTCCCAACAAATCTGAGTGGGCCGCTTCATCATTGCTGGTGTCCAAAAAGTACGGTCCTAAGGATTTACGACTTGTGACTGAATTCCGTGCATTAAATCGAGTCACAGTACCTGACACTTATCCACTTCCAAGGATAGATAATATACTTGCCGAACTCCAAGGTACTAAGTATATGTCCACCATGGACCTAACCAACTGTTTATGGCAGGTCCCCATTGCACCTGAATGCTAGAAATATTTTTCCACAGTGACCCCGTTGGGCACCTTCAGCTATACCAGAATGCCAATGGGGGCACGCAATTCAGCAGCCCACTGTCAACGAGTAGTAGATGAGATGATGTCTCATCTACCCAAGGTGAATAACAGGATCTACCAAGATGATTTGCTCGTTGCCACAGAAAACTTCAGAAAACTCCTGAGCGATATGACTGAAGTGTTTGAACTACTCCTTAGGTATGGTTTCTCCTTAAAGCACAAGAAATGCCATTTCTTCCAGCGATCTGTTGATTATTTGGGACATACCATCACCCCAGAAGGGATTAGCCCAAATGCATCCAAAGTTGAGGATTTGTGTCCTCATGTAGGTGGTTTTTAAAATTTATCCCCAATCTCGCTCAAATTGCATCACCCTTATATGCACTATTAAAAAAGGATGCGACTTTCAACTTCAACCCTGAATGTCAATTCGCTTTCAATGTCTTAAAAGACAAGTTGTGCCAAGCACCGGTGCTCAAACAGCCTGACTTCACAAAAGGTTTCCGTCTTTTCACCGATGCAAGCAACCTGGCCATGGGGGCTGTTCTTGTACAAGGAGATGAGAAACCCTACAGCTTAATCGAATACGCTTCAAAACTATTTACGGCTCCGCAGATCAACTACTCAACCAAAGAGAAAGAAGCACTTGCCATAATATGGGCAATAGGCAAATTCCGAGGTTACATCGATGGAATGCCTTTTGTAGTACATTCTGACCACCGACCACTAAGGTGGCTTATCACCCTCAACCAACCTCAGGGTCGCTTAACACGATGGGCCTTATCGGTCAAGAATTATGTTTTTGACATTCAATATATTCCAGGAAAATTGAATGTCGTGGCTGACTTACTCTCAAGATCCTTTAATACTGAACCAGAACCTGTGGTTGTCATTCACCAGTTTCTTACTGATGAACAACCAATTACAACTGTGGAATTCAGTACTGCACAACTCAATGACCCCCAATGTGCCCACATTATGGAGGCATTGGAGTCCTCAGCTGATTATGATGCAGCCGAGGCACGTACCTTCTTAAGCAGAGGATACATCGTGTTAGATGGTATACTCTACCGGTACCTACCTGATGGTCTGAATGAAGGTCCACCCTTGGTAATTCCAGATACCTTGCAACTGAGGATCATTAAGTGGAATTACTCCACCATAGAAGCAGGACATCAAGGAGTCAATGGAACCCACGCACGCATAATCCAGAAATACTTCTGGAACAATATGCGTAAAGCCATAACCAAGTATATTAAGGCTTGCACTGACTGTGCCAGGTAAAAACCAGAAAACACTGGGCATATAACCCAGTACAACAGTCCCCCAATTGCTGGGAGATTTGATGACATTAGTATTGACATAGTGGGACCTATGACTGTTTCAACAGGTGGGTCCACATGATTTCTATCCATTATGGACAACACCTCAGGACTGCTGGAATTATTTCCCTTATCCGATACCAGAGCAGACACCATATTCAGAATCATTATAAATGAAATATGTCTACATTATGGCACGCCCAAAACGGTGCGCTGCGATAACGGTCCACAGTTTTTAGCTTCCATTATGCAGCAAACTGCTGACATAATAGGCTTCAGATTGGATAAAATTGCGCTATATCATCCACAGGCCAACCCTGTGGAGCGCAAACATCGAGATATCAAGGCCAGACTGGCCATCGCAGTAGCAGAAGATCATGCTTCATGGGAAGACTATCCCAGCTATTAGATGGGCCTGTAACACAGCCATGTCTCAGTCCTCCGGACACAGCCCTTTCGTGTTAACATTTGCTCGTATGCCACGAGCACCCCAGGATAACCTGCTGACCTTCCACAAGATGAGTTTGGACCAAGATTACCTAACTACCAACCTCACAGAATTCCTCGAAAATGTATCTGCAATCCTATTAGAAGCAGTTGGCAATCTGGAAAAGAAGCAGGATATTCGCAGATTGGAGCATGCCAATCGCCCATGCCAATTGTCCAAGTTTTTCACTTGGAGATAAGGTCCCAATTACCACTAACCCTATCAGTTTTCAACACAAGAACTATTCTGCCAAATGGGCACCTAAAAAGGACGGTCCTTTTTATGTACATCGAAAAGTATCCCCCAACAGCTATGAACTGTGGGATAAAACCAGAAATATGTCAATAGGCACCTATAATGCCAAAGACATATTCAACTTCCCTACAGGAGATGACAGTACATTAGAGTCAGATCACCCGGTAAATGGTAATACAAAAAAACCCTAGAGGGAGACCTAAAATTATCTCAAAACCTGGGATTAATGGGAAAAAGAACAAAGATAAGGATAAAACCTGTAAACAAATAAAAACAACCTTTGCCTGTACTCACTGTGAACCAAAATACACCGTATGTGTACCCTCCTGTTCACAATCAGCTGATCCTGAAATCCCAGCTGTTCCAAACAACAGCATGGTGGCGTCATCTAGTGAGGAGAAGCTGCATTAAGACAGCCAAGCCAGCAGTGTGACGTCATCTAAAGGTGAGGGTGCAAAGGGTGGTTCACAAAATCCATTCCAAGGTGTTAGACCTAAGGTAAACATTACAAAAGCTGGAATGAACACAAAGAAAACATTCCAGTCAGCCAGGTCAGACATGAGTTCTGTAAATTCGGACATTATGTTCTCAAGTTCAAATTCTGAATCTGAAAATCCAATCATTACTATAAACAGCAAAGGGAGACAGATCCGCCGCCCTGCCAGATTTTGCACTGCTATAACCTCAGATATGCGTACTGAGATCATACAGTGCCTTACTAGGCATTCTCCTAGGGAATTTTGTAGCTTTGTAAAGTTTTGCATACCTTATCTCACTCAACATGGGATTATCAATAAGGTTCCTTTGATTACCATGGCCAGAAAACTGGCCTTGAAACATTTTATTGAAATAGACCACTTGAATAGCTCTTGTTTTAATCCAGAACACAATTACCATACAGCTACCTGGAAAGCTGCTAAAGCAGCTCAACTTTTTCAAAAGTACAATTTAACCTATGTATTTCTCCCAACAATAAATAAACTGTTAGAAAAACCCTATGTTTCAAAATGGTGGAAGAGAAAATAACCGCCAAATTTTGTCTAAATATCTGGGGTGGGTGGAGATTGAAATCAAGTGACATAAGGACATTGGGGAGAATCAGCACGTGCTAAGCATGGCCACGTGTAGGGAGGACAGTCCAGCCAATTCAAAGAAAGTTGACATCGAGTTTCAACCCCTGCCCAGAAGTAATAAACTTGTGTTGACTCAGGCCACTGGCCGAATTCGTTTTACCCTTTCCTTAAGGTTTTCACCCCGTCTTTACTGACCAACAACATTAGAACAAAGACACTGCCTTGTAATCATGTCATTTGCCTCCATGTTGTGAGAAACAAAAGATCATCCAAAAGATTGCAAAAGTATTACAAGGTACTGCACGTTTTTAAATTTAGTTTTCGATCATTTCATTCTTCTCCTCGCACTTATTGTGTTCCAAAAAAGGTAGATAACATTTTTCGAAAGGTTGCTTTTCTACGCCATTTAAATAATGTCAATTGTAAACCCTGTAGAAACGTGCGTCCCATGGCTTTGATCCCAACTGCGTCTGTAACAGGGATCCCGGGAGTGGACCAAATAACAAGACCACCTAACATTAATACACCAGAAAATTGTGTGCCTTATAATCCGGCCCTACCTGATTGGAATGACTTGCAAAATCATCCTATAGTGGGTAATCCAATCGCGCACCAATATCGACCATTATATTCCACCACGCACAACACGGATCCCTGGTTTTGGGCTAATTTCCACGCCAGTGGCTTCCAAAATCCGAAAGCATATGCGATCCTAACAGCAAAAATCTCGGCGATGTATCTGATGCAAGATTTTGGCCACATGTTTCACGCGCCTGCAATGCCGATGCTCCCGCCATTTGCGCCTCACATCCCGCCACCCGGATTTCCTTATCACGCCCGTAATCCTGCCGAAATTCCACCAAATCAAGCACTTTTTTAACCGCGTGAACAACCACCACAACACGTGCCAAAGGAGCAGCCTGCACCGACCTACGGTGGCCCCGAGTCCCGCGGTGACCACAATGCGGTCACGCAAACAACGGTCACGCAAAATTTTGGCCCAAGTATGGTGACCCCCGTGGACGCGCGCATTCCATTTCCGCCGCCGCAAGCTTCGGGCGCCATCTTGCCACAACACGCTGTCATGGAGGATGGACGAGCGGTCGCGATCGCGCCCTTTGCAGCCCAATTTGGATTACCTCCTCAACAAGATCTTCATGGAAATAATGCGGCCGCGATCGCACGCCCATTTCCAGCCAGTTCAGCAACGCTCACGGCCCCGAGCGTGGGGGAACAAGCCTCCGATAGTGCATCCCACACGCCCGCCGCACGTCCTATTGTGACCATGGTGACCGTGCGGCTGGTAGCTGCCAGGCGTTTTCGGGTGCGTATTTCTCCGCCTCGGAGAACCGCACGCCCGACGCATCAGCGGAATCGTCGCCCGACCTTCCCGCTCCGCTCACCTCACCAATTACACCCGTTTCGAGTCGTTCGGACGTCGATTCCGTTGACTCGTCGGGTGGTGTCCGAGCGCGTGACGAATTTTATACGTCACCTTCATCTCGCCGCACCTACCTCCAGCTGTCCGTCCGACATCCGCAGTTGGCTGTCCATGGCGTCCCGTCCGATCATCCGGCATTCCCAGGTCCGTGGAGACGTCCCACTTTCTAAGATATCCCGATGGAAGATCTGGAAAGAAACATGGAGCTAGACAACATTGCTTTTGATCAATCTCTGTTTGACATGCTCAGCATGTCCGAATAGCGTGGTGCATGTTTTAGGTGAGCATGTTTTCTTTCATTTCAGCATAGCTTTACCACATTTATTCGGGCAAATATATATAGCCCCCGTACTCTTTATTTTGTTTTGGATTCGTGCCTTAATTAGCCACATCCGCTTTCCTTTATTTTGGGTAGATGCCTCATTATACAGCATCCCAATATTTTATTTTCCGTTATTTGCGAGTTACTTTCACCTGTATGTCTCGCCATAAAATATTAGTAGTTTATTCCGTCACATTGTTAGAAGTCCTCTCCTCGTTTCGAGTTCCTTTATTTGGGGGAGTTTTGTGACGTGACGTTTATGCATAATTGTTATTATTATTATGTTTTTCTTTATTTGAGTAGATTGTTCCAGTAATAGAATATCTACCTTTTGCCTTTATATGCCGATTGCATGCAGTATTCTTATGCTCGTAGCATTTGTTTAGGCACAACATAGGCTGCCCATTTGCGGCGCCGCAGTTGCTGCTTCCAAAACATTGGGCGTAGCAACTGCAGTGTAGCATGGACGCAATGTTTGTTGTCACCCTAGGTCATCTCTCATTGGTAGAGAATATGCCCTAGGGAAGGTTACCAAAGAATCATATTTAAAGCCAAACATTTACACTTACCAGTAGTTATTGTGCCAATCTTTAAGTCAACCGGTACACTACCTCATGCTGTTGCCAAAGATATTTTTTACTTGTAGAAAGGATATATTCCATGCTAGTTCGAATAAATCCTTTTATTTAAATCAATTTACCTTGTGTCGCTCCTTCGGTGTCAGCAATACAGGATTATCACCTCCAGTCGGTCCACAGGAAGGATTCCTATAAGTATAAAAATATTTAAACTAATATAAACACGAGAATACTATTTTGCATAGTATTGGAAAGCTGTTTTCCAGTTTAACCCCTCTCAACTAGCGCCCAACGTTCCCACGACTCTGTGAGTCTCAGGCTTTTCTTTTTGCCTTCGGACTTTCCGTTCCATCTTTTTCCTTTGCCTGGCTCTGTTTTTTTTGTCTTGTTTTGTCGCCGGCGTATTTTTTTCCCGCCTTCGCCTGTTTTTCCCGCTCGCTTCGTTATTTCTCTTCGGCGTAGTGTTTTGGGTTCTCCTTTTTTCCCTTCCGCCCTGTTCTGCGTTTGTCCGGAAATGGGGGGGGCCGTGTGTACACCTTTTTTACATTACACCTATGCCAAAGATTATTACAAGTTTGCGTGCGGGGCAGACCACAGACGGATTATACGCCGATTCACGTCAATGGTAAATCAATCAAGGCACCGATTTTACTGTTACCTTGCTGCAGTGTCGTGAACCATATTCATCGCATGACAGTGGAATTACCCAGTTCTCCTCATACGTACCAGATTACTCATCTCGTGCCGAACGGATTACGTTTATTTCATTTCGTGCTAAATCCTGCGTTTACCTCACGCAGTAGGATTATTTAAAGTGCTACCCTATATATCTATTCTTCATATTTTGAACCACCCAAAGGTGTAAAAGCAGCAGTTCGAACGTCTAATGTTATTATTTTTAACCTCATTTTCAGCATTGTCATTTCACCATTTGCACTTATCTTGTTGAAACCCAATTTGTCTTCTATCGCAACGCAGTGTCCGTATTGCCCTGATCAAGTAATTCAAGTTCCTCCTTTGCCTAGACCACAATCACTCTACTATCATACCACAAGATAGGGCCAATTCTAAATTATCCCATATAAATCAGTGTTAGCAACTCACCAAGTTTTCCTTTTAAATATCCTCAGTGGGTCGTATCCAACTCTTTTGTCAACTATCAGCGTAAACCTGAAATGGAAAATTTAGGCGACATTAATTTCCCACAACATGTCCGGAATGGGGACATCCAGTGCTACTGCAGGTGACATGCAAACCCTTCAAAATGCTTTTCAAAACCACAGCCAATGGTTAAAAGATATGCAAGATTCCTTGCAGAAACTTCATCAAAGTGTGAGTGCCATTACTTTTCCTCCACCATATGGCAATGCAGGGGTCTCCCAGTCTGGAGAATCAGGATAAAGACAACCTTTTGTTACTTTCACCCCCAAACATCCTAACACACGTACGTCAGGGAACAATCCAATAGTTCCTACTGGATCCCCCGTACCTGCAGTGTCAGGAATTGACCACAACAACTTAGATGAAACTTTATGGGTGAAGAGAAATCACCCCGCAAACATTTTATTGCTCCCAAAGGACTCCGTCCTGAAAAATTGTTACGTGCCTTCTATCATTTAGCTCCATTCACCGGTAAATTGGAGAAGTATCGCACGTGGATGGCCACCATAAAATATCTTTGTAAAACTTTCGAAATTGCAGATTCAGAAATGCTTGCTGCCTTGATGTACATACTCAAAGGCGACGCCTTGACCTGGTGGCACACCCAGTTACCAACCATTCGTGGTTGGAAGGAAGCTATACTAGTTTTCAATTCCACCTTTGGCCGGGTGGTGGATGACTCAGAAATCATGCATACCACATCTCGAGCCGGTCAAAGATACGGACAATCTGCACTAGGATACATTAATTTAAGGAATCAGCAGTTTGCCTTACTTTCCGAACCATTGAAGACAAGTCATGTGATTACCACCTTGTACGGTGGATTACATCCCTTGCTTCAAGTACACATTGGTTTAACCAAAATATCAACTGTCCGTGAACTTCAGGATAAAGCCACAGACATACAACATAGACTCACCAATTCAGGTAAATGGCCCAAGGCAGATCCAGGCCAAGGATTGGGAGATAGGGATCAGATAAGAGCCCGACACGACCGGAAAACCAAGAGTGGATCTGCTCCTTCCGAAACTAAAGGGATATTTTCAATATCTACAAAGCAAAATAAGGACAAAACCGCTCACCAGAAATCGGTCAAGCAGCACAAAAATAGCAAGATTAAAAACAAGGAGCAACATAACCATACCAAACCTAAAGATGAGACCACTGATGAAAAATACTGTTTCATATGCGGGCATCGTGGAGTCACGGTTTATACCTGTCCTCAGAAATGCGCAAAAACCGCAAGCGCAGCCTGAAAGAATAAGTCACCTCATCCAAAGGAAGCTCCTGCAAAAATTAACAACGTATTGGCCATGAAGAACGATCTGGAAAAGGGATTAATCCCTTGTTTTATTTATGGCCAACCCCTGCAAGCCTTGCTGGATTGTGGGGCTAACACTTCATTAGGGGGCAAAGGAGTGTACAACCTCCTATTTGCCTTCAATGCTCCAATGGATAAGAGCTACAGCCACATTCAAATGGCTGATCAGCAAATAAGAGAGATGGAAACATACCATTTCTTGCTGAACATAACCGTGGCAGGTTGTACCTTTGCAATACGGTTTATGATCATACCTACCTATACTATCGAACGCATTATACTTGGTTGCGACTTTCTCACTGTGGCCAGAGTGAAAACAGACTATGCCACGGGCAGCTGGACTTTGACCAGTTTGGATGATATTATACATCCTATCCATCATGTCGACTACATGGAAATTTATCGGATATGTAGTGCCAACACCTCACCAGAAATAAAGGATGAAGACATCATGTTAAGAGGCGATGAAGGAAAGCATTTGTCCGAAAACGAACGTATGGAGGTGAATGAGCTACTGGTCCACTACAAAAAGGTGTTTTGTGAAACCTTAACACCTGCGAAAGTCCAGCCGCAGACTATAAACATCATTCCAGATGCAAAACCCCAGTTCATAAAACTCTACAACATATCACCTAAAAGGAAGAAACAGATAACCGATAAAATCACAGCATTATTAGACAAAAATTATTTAATCCCCAACAAATCCGAGTGGGCCGCTCCATCCTTGCTGGTGTCCAAAAAGGATGGTCCGGAAGATTTACGACTAGTGACTGATTTCCGTGCGTTAAATCGAGTCACAGTACCTGACACTTACCCACTTCCAAGGATTGATAGTATACTTGCCGAACTCCAAGGTACTAAATTCATGTCAACTATGGACCTGACCAATTGTTATTGGCAGGTCCCCATCGCTCCTGAATGCCAGAAATATTTTTCCACTGTGACCCCACTAGGCACCTTCAGTTATACCAGAATGCCTATGGGGGCACGCAATTCAGCAGCCCACTGCCAGCGGGTAGTAGATGAGATGATGTCTCATCTACCAAAGGTAAACAACAGAATTTACCAAGATGACCTGCTCGTTGCCACAGAAAACTTCAGAAAACACCTGGATGACATGACTGAAGTATTTGACCTACTCCTTCGATATGGCTTCTCCCTAAAGCGCAAGAAATGCCATTTCTTTCAGAGATCTGTTGACTATTTAGGACATACAATTACCCCCGAAGGGATAAGCCCAAATGCATCTAAAGTTGAGGCACTACTTAACTTACCATACCCAAAGAACGTCCAACAGATCAAATCCTTTGTGTCATCATGCAGGTGGTTTTCAAAATTTATCCCCAATCTAGCACAGATCGCAGCACCCTTGTATGCACTATTAAAGAAGGATGCGATATTCAACTTCAACCCAGAATGTCAATTTGCTTTCAATATCCTGAAAGACAGGTTGTGTCAAGCACCAGTGCTCAAACAACCTGCCTTCACGAAAGGTTTTCGCCTTTTTACCGATGCAAGCAACCTAGCCATGGGGGCGGTTCTTGTACAAGGAGATGAGAAGCCATATAGCGTAATCGAATACGCTTCCAAATTATTTACTGCACCGCCGATCAACTATTCGACCACCGAGAAAGAAGCACTCGCCGTAATATGGGCAATAGATAAATTTCGAGGTTACATCGATGGAATGCCTTTCATAGTGCACTCTGACCATCGACCACTGAGGTGGCTTATTACCCTCAACCAACCTCAGGGTCGATTGTCACGCTGGGCCTTGTCTGTCCAGAATTATGTTTTTGACATTCAATATATCCCAGGGAAATTGAATGTCGTGGCTGACTTACTTTCAAGATCCTTTAATACAGAGCCAGAACCTGTGGTTGTCATTCACCAGTTTCTTACTGATGAACAACCAATTACGACCATAGAATTTAGAACTGCACAACTCAACGACCCGCAATGTGCCCACATTATGGAGGCTTTAGAATCCTCAGCTGACTATGATGCAGCCGAGGCACGTACCTTCTTAAGTAGAGGATACATAGTATTGGATGGTATACTCTACCGGTACTTACCTGATGGCCAGAATGAAGGTCCACGCTTGGTAATTCCAGATACCTTGCAACTGCGAATCATTAAGTGGAATCACTCCACAACAGAATCAGGACATCAAGGAATCAATGGAACACACGCGCGCATAATCCAGAAATACTTCTGGAATAATATGCGCAAAGCCATAACCAAATACATAAAATCTTGCACGGATTGTGCCAGATACAAACCCGAGAACATTGGACACATTGCCCAATACACCAGTCCCCCCATTGCTGGAAGATTTGATGATATTAGCATTGATATAGTGGGACCAATGACAGTTTCCACAGGTGGGTCTACATGCATTCTATCCATCATGGACAACACCTCCGGTCTGCTGGAACTATTTCCCTTGGCGGATACCAGGGCAGACACCATATCCAAGATCATCATAAATGAAATCTGCCTACGTTATGGCACGCCCAAAACGGTGCGCTGCGATAACGGACCGCAGTTTTTAGCATCCATTATGCAGCAGACAGCTGACATAATGGGATTCAGATTGGATAAAATTGCGCTATACCATCCACAGGCCAACCCTGTGGAGCGCAAACATCGAGACATCAAGGCCAGATTGGCCATCGCAGTGGCGGAAGATCATGCCTCATGGGAGGAATTTATTCCCGCTATCCGATGGGCCTGCAACACAGCCGTGTCTCAGTCCTCCGGACACAGTCCTTTCTTGTTGACATTTGCTTGTATGCCACGAGCACCCCAGGACAACCTGCTAACATTCCACAAAATGAGTTTGGATCAAGACTACCTGACTACCAATCTCACAGAATTCTTAGAAAATGTATCTGCAGTCTTATTAGAAGCAGTAGGCAATCTGGAAAAGAAGCAGGATATTCGCAGATTGGAACATAACACCACTGCCAATTGTCCAAGTTTTTCACTTGGAAACAAGGTCCTAATTACCACTAACCCCATCAGCTCCAAACATAAGAATTACTCTGCCAAATTAGCACCTAAAAAGGACGGACCCTTTTATGTCCATCGACAGATATCCCCAAACAGCTATGAGCTGTGGGATAAAACTAGAAATATGTCAATAGGCACCTACAATGCCAAAGACATATTCACCTTCCCTACAGGAGATGATGGTACATTGAATACAGATCACCCGGTAATTCAAAAGAATCCTAGAGGAAGACCTAGGATTATTACAAAACCTGGGATTAATGGGAAAAAGAACAATAACATAGATAAAACCTGTAAACAAAAACAATCAGAAATACAACCATTGGCCTGTACTCACTCTGGACCAAAATACACTACATGCTTACCCTCCTGTTCCCAATCAGCTGATCCTGAAATCCCAGCTGTTCCAAACAACAGCATGGTGGCGTCCTACAGTGAGGAAAAACTGCACTCCGATGAACCTATCAGCTGTGTGACATCATCTGATGGGGATGGTGCAAAGGGGGGTCATCAAAATCCAATCCAAGGTGTTAGGCCCAAGGTAAACAGCACAAGATATGGAATAAACAAAGAAAATACATTCACTTCAGCCAGGTCAGACATAAGTTCTGTGAATTCGGACATTTTGTTCTCCCGCTCAAATTCTGATTCTGACAATCCTGTCATTACTATAAACAGTAGAGGGAGGCAAATCCGCCGCCCTGCCAGATTTTGCACTGCTATAACATCTGACATACGTTCAGATATAATACAGTGCCTTACCAGGCATTCTCCCAGAGAGTTTTGCAGATTTGTGAAATTCTGCATACCCTATCTCACTCAACATGGGATTATCAATAAGGTTCCCTTGATTACCATGGCCAGGAAACTGGCCTTAAAACACTTTATTGAAATAGATGAATTGAATAAGTCTAGCTTTAATCCAGAACACAATTATCATACAGCCTCTTGGAAGGCTGCTAAAGCAGCCCAACTGTTCCAAAAGTATCATTTAACCCATGTATTTCTTCCAACAATTAATAAATTATTGGAGACCCCTATGTTCCAAAATGGTGGAAAAGAAAATGACCGCCAAATTTTGTCCAGTTATTTGGGGTGGGTGGAGATCGAAAAATTCGAAAACAAGTGACATCAGGTCATTGGGGAGGGTCAGCACGTGCTGGACATATCCACGTGTAAGGAGGATAGTCCAGCCAATTCAAAGATAGTTTACATCGAGTTCCAACCCCTGCCCAGCAGTAATAAACTTGTGTGGGCTCAGGCCACTGGCCGAATTCGTTCCACCCTTTCCTTAAAGTTTCCACCCCCGTCGTTGCTGACCAACAACCTTAGAACAAAGACACTGCCTTGCAAACATGTCATTTGCCTCCATGTTTTGAGAAACAAACGAACATCCAAACGTTCACAAACATTTTACAAGGTACAGCATGTTTTTGAAACTTTTTATCGTACATTTCATTCTTTTCCTCGCACTTTTTGTGTTCCAAGAAAGGTAAATAACATTATTCGAAAGGTTGCTTGTCTACGCTGTTTACATAATATTAATTGTAAACCCTCTAGAAAAGTGTGTCCCATGGCTTCGATTCCAACCGCGTCTGTCACGGGAACCCCGGGAATGGACCAAGGAACAAGACCGCCTAACTTTAATAATACCCCTGAACATTGTGTGCCTTATAATCAGGCCCTACCTGGTCAAAATGCCTTACAAAACCATCCGGTCGTGGGTAATCCACTCGCACAACAATATCGGCCATTATATTCCACCACGCACAGCACTGATCCCTGGTTTTGGGCAAATTTTCAAGCCAGTGGTTTTCAGAGTCCGAAAGCCTATGCCATCCTAACGGCGAAAATATCGGCGCTATATTTGATGCAAGATTTTGGCCACATGTTTTACGCGCCTGCAACACCGATGTTGCCACCTTACGCGCCTCACATTCCGCCACCCGGATTCCCGTATCATGCCCGTAATCCTAATGGAAATCCGCAGAATCCGGCCAATTTTCATCCGCAACCGCCACAACACGTGCCATTTGGACAACCAGCTCCAACCTACGGTGATCCTGAGCCCCGCGGTGACCACAATGTGGTCGAGCAAAATTTTGGTCAACGTATGGTGACCCCCGTAGACGCGCGCAATCCATTTCCGCCGCCTCAGGCCACGGACGCCATCTTGCCACAACACGCTGTCATGGAGGATGGACGCGCGGTCGCGGACGCGCCTTTTCCCGCTCAGTTTGGACTACCGCAACAACAGGATCTGCATGAAAATAACGCGGCCGCGATCGCGCGCCCTTTCCCGGCCACTTCAGTTACGCTCACGGCCCCGAGCGTGGGGGAACCAGCCCCCGATAGTGCGCCATTCACGCCCGCCGCGCGTCCCATTGTTCTGCCCGTCAGAGCATATGATGACCACGCGGCTGGTAGCTGCCAAGCGTTTTCGGGCGCGTATTTCTCCGCCTCGGAGACACGTACGCCCGACGACTCAGCGGAATCGTCGTCCCGATCGTCCCGCTCCAGTTACCTCGCCCATTACACCCGTTTCAAGTCGTTCGGACGTCGATTCCGTTGACTCGTCGGGTGGTGTTCGAGTGCGTGACGAACTCTACACCTCGCCTTCATCACGCCGCACCTACCTCCAGATGTCCGTCCGACGTCCGCAGCTAGCAGTCCGTGGCGTTCCGTCCGATCATCCAGCATCCCCAGGACCATGGAGACGTCCTACATTCGATGATATCCCGATGGAAGATCTGGAAAGAAACATGGATTTGGATACAATTGCCTTCGATCAATCTCTGTTCGACATGCTTAGCATGTCCGAGTAGCATGTCGCATGTTTTTGGTAAGCATGTTTCGTTTTATTTTCAGCATAGCTTTGCCATACATTTTTTTTGGGCACTCATACCTAGCCCCTATAATCTTTAATTTTGTTTTGGATTCGTGCCTTAGTTAGCCACGTCCGTATTCCTATATTTTAAGCAAGGCGCCTCGTTATACAGCGTCCCCATCTTTTATTTTTGTTATTTTGCGAGTTATAAACACCTCTGTGTCTCGCCCCCACAGTTTTTATAGATTGTTCAGGCACTTTCCTTGAAATTCTATCCTCGTTTCGAGTTCCCTTATTTGGGGGGGTTTTGTGACGTAACATTTTGCATAATTATTCATAATATTGTATTTGTTTGTTTTGAGTAGATATCCCTACTGGGATATGTCTTTAACCTTTTCTTTTGCCATTTATTTGCAATATTTTTATGCTCGTAGCAGTTCGCTTAGGCACAACATAGGCAGCCCATTTGCGGCACCGCAGTTGCTGCGCCCAATGTTTTGGAAGCACCAACTGCGGTGTAGCATGGACGCCATATTTGTTGTCACCCCAAAGCATGTCTCATTGGTGGAGAACATGCTCTGGGGGAGTTTACCAAAGAATAGTATTTAAAGACAACCTTTTATACTTACTAGTTAGTTACTGTGCCATATTGTCATACGACCGGTGCACTACCTCAAAGCTGTTGCCAAAGTTATTTTTACTTGTAGAAAGGATTTTTTTCCATGTTAGTTCGAATAAATCCTTATATCTAAACCAACTTACCTTGTGTCGCTCCTTCGGTGTCATCAATCCAGGATTATCACCTCCAGTCGGTCCAAAGGAAGGAAACCTATAAGTATAAATATATTTAAAACATTATAAATACGAGAATACTATTTTTCATAGTATAAAGAAACTGACTGCAGAAGTTTCCCTCTCAACTGGCGCCCAACGTTCCCACGACTCTGTTAGTCTCGGGCTTTTCTTTTTGCCTTCGGATTTTCCGTTCCGTCTTTTTCTTTTGCCTGGCTCTGTTTTTTTTGTCTTTTTTTTTTGTCTCCGGCGTGTTTTCCCGCCCTCGTCTGCGTTTCCGCTCGCTTTGTTGTTTCTCTGCGGTGCGGTGTTTTTTGGGTTCTTTCTTTTTTCCCTTCCGCCCTGTTCTGCGTTTGTCCGGAATTGGGGGGGCCGTGTGAACCCTTTTTTACCAACCACCAACACCACCGTTATCTACAAGTTTGTGTGCAGAGCGAACTACAGACGGATTATACGCTAGTTCTTGCCGCCAACGGATTACTTAATTCCTTTCATACGCACCAGACTACACATCTTGTGCCTTATGGATTACGTGTAATTCGATTTTGTGCCAAATCCTGCGTTTACCATACGCAGTGGGATTATATCAGTGCTGCCTAATACTCTTATTTTTTTTTGTTTTAACCCCAAAAGTGTAAAAGCAACCTTTCCAACGTCTAATGTTATTGTTTTAACCTAGTTTTCAGCATTTTATTCCACTTTTTGCATTTATCTCATTATAACCCAATTTGCAATCTTTCGCAACGCAGTGTCCGTATTACCCTGATCAAGTAAGTCAAGACCCTCTTTTGCCTAGACCACAAATTTGAGTGTAACCCCTATGATTTAGTGACAATTCTGAAATATCCCCGATTAAATTGGTATTAGCAACTCACCAAGTTTTTCTCTCTCACGTATCCTCGGTGGGTTAACTCCAACTCTGTTGTCAACTATCAGCGGAGAACTGAAATGGAAAATTTAGACGACATTAATTTTCCTCCCTTACCTACTGCTAGCATACCCATTAGACCTACATCCTTTGTTATCGAAACTCCACCCAGCACCTCTCAAAAATATGTCCCTGCCACCAATACAACCGATCCCATGTCCGGAATGGGGATCACTAGTACTGCAGCAGGTGACATGCAAGCATTACAACATGCACTTCAAAATCACAGCCAATGGTTAAAAGATATGCAAGATTCCTTGCAGAAACTTCAACAAAGTGTGAATGCCATTAATTTTCCACCACCTCATTGCAACACAGGGGTTTCCCAACCTGGAGAACCAGGGAATAGACAACCTTTTGTTACTTCCATCCCCAAACCTATTAACACACGTACAACAGGGACCAATCCAACTTTTCCTACTGGACCCCCAGTACCTGTACCTACAATGTCAGGAATAAACAACAGCAACCTAGATGAAACTTTGATGGGCAAGGAAATAACACCTCGCAAGCATTTCATCGCTCCCAAAGGACTCCGTCCTGAAAAATTATTACGTGCATTCCATCATATTGCTCCATTTACCGGTAAATTAGAGGAGTACCGCACGTGGATGGCCACCATAAAGTGTCTCTGTGAAACTTTCGAAATCACAGATTCAGAAATGCTCGCTGCCTTGATATACATACTCAAAGGTGACGCCTTGACCTGGTGGCACACCCAATTACCAACCATTCGTAGTTGGAAGGAAGCTATACCAGTTTTCAACTCCACCTTTGGCCGGGTGGTGGATGACTCAGAGATCATGCATACCACATCTCGAGCCGGTCAAAGATACGGACAATCTGCGTTAGGATACATTAATTTAATGAATCAGCAGTTTGCCTTACTTTCCGAACCATTGAAGCCAAGTCATGTGATTACCACCTTATACGGTGGATTACACCCTTTGCTTCAAGTACACATTGGTTTAACCAAAATATTAACTGTCCGTGAACTTCAGGATAAGGCCATAGACATACAACACAGACTCACCAATTCAGGTAAATGGCCCAAGGATTGGGAGATAGGGATCAAATAAGAGCCCGACATGACCGGAAAGCCAAGGGCGGGTCCACTCCTTCCGAAGCTAAAGAGGCATATTCAATATCTCCAAGGCAGAATAAGGACAAAACCGCTCACCAGAAATCGGTCAAGCAGCATAAAAATAGCAGGATTAAAAACAAGGAGCAACATCACCAGATCAAACCTAAAGATGAGACTACTGATGAAAAATACTGTTTCATATGCGGACATCGTGGAGTCACGGTTTATACCTGTCCCCAGAAGTGTGCAAAGACAGCAAGCGCGGCCCGTAAAAATAAGTCCCCTCATCCAAAGGAAACTCCTGCAAAAATTAATAATGTATTGGCTATAAAAAACGATCTGGAAAAGGGACTGATGATAATCCCTTGTTCAATTTATGGCCAACCCCTGCAAGCCTTGCTGGATTGTGGGGCCAACACTTTACTGGGGGGCAAAGGAGTATACAACCTCCTAATTGCCAATAATGCTCCCATGGATAAAAGCTACAGTCACATTCAAATGGCTGATCAGCAAATAAGAGAGATGGAAACATACCATTCCTTGCTGAACATAACTGTGGCAGGGTGTACCTTTGCAATACGGTTCATGATCATACCTACCTATACGACCGAACGCATCATACTTGGTTGCGACTTTCTCACTATAGCCAGAGTAAAAACAGACTATGCCTCTGGCAGCTGGACGTTGACCAGTTTGGATGATATTATACATCCTATCCATCATGTCGATTACATGGAAATATATCGGATATGTAGTGCCACCACCTCCCCAGAAGTAAAGGATGAAGACATCATGCTAAGAGACAATGAAGGAAAACATTTGTCCGAAGATGAACGCATGGAGGTGAATGAGTTACTGGTCCACTACAAAAAGGTGTTTTGTGAAACCTTAACACCCGCGAAAGTTCAGCCGCAAACTATAAACATAATTCCAGATGCGAAACCCCAGTTTGTAAAACTCTATAACATATCACCTAAATGGAAGAAACAGATGGCAGATAAAATCACAGCATTATTAGACAAAATTTATTTAATCCCCAACAAGTCTGAGTGGGCCGCTCCATCTTTGCTGGTGTCCAAAAAGGATGGTCCTGAAGATTTACGACTAGTGACGGATTTCCGTGCATTAAATCGAGTCACAGTACCAGACACTTACCCACTTCCAAGGATTGATAGTATACTTGCCGAACTCCAAGGTACTAAATTTATGTCAACTATGGACCTGACCAATTGTTATTGGCAGGTCCCCATTGCTCCTGAATGCCAGAAATATTTTTCCACAGTGACCCCATTAGGCACCTTCAGTTATACCAGAATGCCTATGGGGGCACGCAATTCAGCAGCCCACTGCCAACGAGTAGTAGATGAGATGATGTCTCATCTACCAAAGGTAAACAACAGAATTTACCAAGATGATTTGCTCGTTGCCACAGAAAACTTCAGGAAACACCTGGATGACATGACTGAAGTATTTGACCTACTCCTTCGATATGGCTTCTCCCTAAAGCGTAAGAAATGTTATTTCTTTCAGAGGTCTGTTGACTATTTAAGACATACAATTACCCCCGAGGGGATAATTCCAAATGCATCCAAGGTTGAGGCTCTACTTAACTTACCATACCCAAAGAACACCCAACAGATCAAGTCCTTTGTGTCTTCATGTAGATGGTTTTCAAAATTTATCCCCAATCTAGCTCAGATTGCAGCACCCTTGTATGCACTATTGAAAAAGGATGCTATATTCAACTTCAACCCAGAATGTCAATTTGCTTTCAATATCCTGAAAGACAGGTTATGTCAAGCACCAGTGCTTAAACAACCGGACTTCACAAAAGGTTTTCGCCTTTTTACCGATGCAAGCAACCTAGCCATGGGGGCGGTTCTTGTACAAGGAGATGAGAAACCATATAGCGTAATCGAATACGCTTCAAAATTATTTACGGCACCGCAAATCAATTATTCGACCACCGAGAAAGAAGCACTCGCCGTAATATGGGCAATAGGTAAATTTCGAGGGTACATCGATGGAATGCCTTTCGTAGTGCATTCTGACCATCGACCACTGAGGTGGCTTATTACCCTCAACCAACCTCAGGGTCGCTTATCACGATGGGCCTTGTCAGTCCAGAACTATGTTTTTGACATTCAATACATACCAGGAAAATTGAATGTCGTGGCTGATTTACTTTCAAGATCCTTTAATACAGAGCCCGAACCTGTGGTTGTCATTCACCAGTTTCTCACTGATAAACAACCGATTACGACAATAGAATTCAGAAATGCACAACTCAACGACCCACAATGTGCCCACATTATGGAGGCTTTGGAATCCTCAGCTGACTATGATGCAGCCGAGGCACGTACCTTCTTAAGCAGAGGATACATAGTGTTGGATGGTATACTCTACCGGTACTTATCTGATGGCCAGAATGAAGGCCCACGTTTGGTAATTCCAGATACCTTGCAACAGAGAATCATTAAGTGGAATCATTCCACGGTAGAATCAGGACATCAAGGAATCAATGGAACACATGCGTGCATAATCCAGAAATACTTCTGGAAAAATATGCGCAAAGCCATAACCAAATATATAAAATCTTGCACAGACTGTGCCAGATACAAACCAGAGAACATTGGACATATTGCCCAATACACCAGTCCCCCCATCGCGGGAAGATTTGATGATGTCAGCATCGACATAGTAGGACCAATGACTGTTTCCACAGGTGGGTCTACATGTATTCTATCCATCATGGACAACACCTCCGGTCTGCTGGAACTATTTCCCTTGGCAGATACCAGGGCAGAGACACTATATCCAAAATCATCATAAATGAAATCTGCTTACGTTATGGCACACCCAAAACGGTGCGCTGCGATAACGGACCGCAGTTTTTAGCATCCATTATGCAGCAGACAGCTGACATAATGGGGTTCAGATTGGATAAAATTGCACTATATCATCCACAGGCCAACCCTGTGGAGCGCAAGCATCGAGACATCAAGGCCAGATTGGCCATCGCAGTAGCGGAAGATCATGCCTCATGGGAGGAATTTATTCCCGCTATAAGATGGGCCTGCAACACTGCCGTGTCTCAGTCCTCCGGACACAGTCCTTTCGTGTTGACATTTGCTCGTATGCCACGAGCACCCCAGGACAACCTGCTAACCTTCCACAAAATGAGTTTGGATCAAGACTACCTGACTACCAATCTCACAGAATTCCTAGAAAATGTATCTGCAATCTTATTAGAAGCAGTTGGCAATCTGGAAAGGAAGCAGGATATTCGCAGATTGGAACATAACGCCACTGCCAATTGTCCAAGTTTTTCACTTGGAGACAAGGTCCTAATTACCACTAACCCTATCAGTTCCAAACATAAGAACTACTCTGCCAAATTGGCACCTAAAAAGGACGGACCCTTTTATGTACACCGACAGGTATCCCCAAACAGCTATGAGCTGTGGGATAAAACCAGAAATATGTCAATAGGCACCTACAATGCCAAAGACATATTCACCTTTCCTACAGGAGATGACAGTACATTGAATTCAATTCACCCTGTAATGCAAAAAAATCCTAGAGGAAGACCTAGGATTATTACAAAACCTGGGATTAATGGGAAGAAGAACAATGATTTAGATAAAACCTGTAAACATAAACAATCAGAAGTACAACCATTGGCCTGTACTCACTCTGGACCAAAATACACTACATGCTTACCCTCTTGCTCCCAATCAGCTGATCTGGAAATCCCAGCTGTTCCAAATAACAGTATGGTGGCGTCATCTAGTGAGGAGAAACTGCACTCCGATGAACCTATCAGCAGTATAACATCATCTGATGGGGATGGTGCAAAAGGTGGCTCTCAAAATCCAATCCAAAGTGTTAGGCCCAAGGTAAACAGCACAAAATATGAAATAAAGAATACATTCACATCAGCCAGGTCAGACATAAGTTCTGTAAATTCGGACATTTTGTTCTCCAGTTCAAATTCTGATTCTGACAATCCAATCATTACTATAAATAGCAGAGGGAGGCAAATCCGCCGCCCTGCCAGGTTTTGCACTGCTATAACATCTGACATGCGATCAGAAATTATACATTGCCTTACCAGGCATTCTCCCAGAGAGTTTTGCAGATTTGTAAAGTTCTGCATTCCCTATCTCACTCAACATGGGATTATCAATAGGGTTCCCTTGATTACCATGGCCAGGAAACTGGCCTTAAAACACTTTATTGAAACAGAGGAATTGAATAGGTCTAGTTTTAGTCCAGAACACAATTACCACACAGCCACTTGGAAGGCTGCTAGAGCAGCCCAACTTTTTCAAAAGTATTATTTAACCCATGGATTTCTCCCAACAATTAATAAATTATTGGAGACCCCTATGTTCCAAAATGGTGGGAGAGAAAATGACCGCCAAATTTTGTCCAGTTATTTGGGGTGGGTGGAGATCGAAATCAAGTGACATCAGGTCATTGGGGAGGGTCAGCACGTGCTGAACATGTCCACGTGTAGGGAGGATAGTCCAGCCAATTCAAAGATAGTTGACATCGAGTTCCAACCCCTGCCCAGCAGTAATAAACTTGTGTTGGCTCAGGCCACTGGCCGAATTCGTTCCACCCTTTCCTTAAAGTTTCCACCCCCATCGTTGCTGACCAACAACTTTAGAACAAAGGCACTGCCTTGCAAACATGTCATTTGCCTCCATGTTTTGAGAAACAAACGATCATCCAAACGTTCACAAACATTTTACAAGGTACAGCATGTTTTTGAAACTTTTTATGGAACATTTCATTCGCTTTCTCGCACTTTTTGTGTTCCAAGAAAGGTAAATAACATTATTCGAAAGGTTGTTTTTTTACGCTATTTACACAATGTCACTTGTAAACCCTCTAGAAAAATACGTCCCATGGCTTCGATTCCGACCGCGTCGGTCACAGGAACCCCGTGAATGGACCAAGGAACAAGACCGCCTAACATCAATACCCCTTAAAATTGTGTGCCTTATAATCAGGCCCTACCTAGTCAGAATGCCTTACAAAACCATCCGATCGTGGGTAATCCAACCGCGCACCAATATCGGCCATTATATTCCACCACGCACAGCACTGATCCCTGGTTTTGGGCAAATTTTCAAGCCAGTGGTTTTCAGAATCCGAAAGCCTATGCAATCCTGACGGCGAAAATCTCGGCACTATATTTGATGCAAGATTTCGGCCACATGTTCTACGCGCCTGTAACACCGATGCTACCGCCTTATGCGCCTCACATTCCGCCACCCGGATTCCCGTATCATGCCCGTAATCCTAATGGAATTCCGCAAAATCAAGCCAATTTTCGTCCGCAACCGCCACAACACTTGCCATTTGCACAGCCAGCACCAACTTACGGTGACCCTGAGCCCCGCGGTGACCACAATGTGGTCGAGCAAAATTTTGGCCATCGTATGGTGGCCACCGTAGACGCGCGCGATCCATTTCCGCCGCCTCAAGCCACGGACGCCATCTTGCCACAACACACTGTCATGGAGGATGGACGCGTGATCGCGGACGCGCCTTTTACCGCTCAATTTGGATTACCGCATCAACAGGATCTACATGAAAATTACGCGGCCGCGATCACGCGCCCTTTCCCGGCCACGTCAGTCACGCTCACGGCCCCGAGCGTGGGGGAACCATCCCCCGATAGTGCTTCACACACGCCCGCCGCGCGTCCCATTGTTCTGCCCGTCAGAACATATGGTGACCACGCGGCTGGTAGCTGCCAGGCGTTTTCTGGTGCGTGTTTTTCCGCCTCGGAGACACGTACACCTGGCGAATCAGCGGAGTCGTCGCCCGAACGTCCCGCTCCGATCACCTCACCAGTTACGCCTGTATCGAGTCGTTCGGACGTCGATTCCGTTGACTCGTCGGGTGGTGTCCGAGCGCGTGACGAATTCTACACGTCACCATCGTCCCGCCGCACCTACCTCCAGATGTCCGTCCGACGTCCACAGTTGGCTGTATGAGGTATCCAGGCCGATCGTCCAGCATCCCCAGGTCCATGGAGACGTCCCACATTCGAAGACATCCCAATGGAAGATCTGGAACGAAACATGGATCTGGATAACATTGCCTTCGACCAATCTTTGTTTGACATGGTCAACAACATGTCAGAATAAGCATGGTGCATGTTTTTGGTGAGAGTGTTTCTTTTATTTAATTCAGCATACCTTACCATTTTTATTTTTGGGCATATATATGAGGCCCCCATACCTTTATTTTTGTTTAGGATTCGTGCCTTGGTTAGGCACATCCGCATTTCTATATTTTAGATAAATGCCTCGTTGCATGGCATATCAATCTTTTATTTTTCGTTATTTCGAGTTATGTTACCTCATTTTGTCTCGCTTGCCAAATTCGATAGTTTATTTCGTCACTATTATCTGAAATTCTCTCCTCGTTTTCGAGTTCTTGTCTTTGGGGGAGTGTTGTGACGTAACATTTTGCATAATCTTTTTCTTGATATTATGTTTTCTGTTTTGTTTAGATTTTCAGTATAGGCATCT